>ML338360.1:10513-53658 GCA_005239505.1 Nicotiana paniculata
ATCCCCCCCCCCCCCCCCTTAAAATCATTCATCCTCGAATGAGGGTTTGGAAATCAATTAGTTTTGAAAGCATGACATGCGACTTCTAGATTTTCACTAACTCCAATATTTCAAAAATTTTTTGCCATAGTTCCCTTTGTAACTAGACCTACCTACCTATCAGAGAGCCCTCGAAACGCATTTCCAAGCACCATTACACAGTTTTAATCACCCAATAACTCACACACAACATTGTTACCTCAACAATTGGCAATTATTCAATCATTTTGTCAACTACACATAGTTCTTTCTTTTCATACAACAAATTTGCACGTGATTCACATTTTGCACATAACTTGGTCGTTGTAATGAGTCCTATACAACCCAATCACCTCAATATACTATATTCATTTCAATTAATCATTACCAACCTATACTACTATTAATCACTTACCTAACACATACGTTCCACAAAACATTCATTTACCTCAAGGTTTGCACACTACCCCAATTAGAACAACGAGTCCGGTTTTAGCACACATTGGGAAATTACAACAATAAGACAACTAGGGGAAGATGGGGTTCTCTTGCAAAGAACTGAACGTAAAGTTAGAGGAGAAGGTTCTGACTCCTATACTTGTTCAAATAAGTGGGGATATCTTTCTTTCATCTCATTTTCCGCATCCCATGTGGCTTCCTCAACGCGATGACTTTGCTTCAATACCTTGACTGAAGCAATTTCTTTGTTCCTGAATCTACGGACTTGTCTATCAAGAATAGCAACCGGAACCTCCTCATATGATAATTCTTCATTAACCCCAATGGTCTCAACTGGCACGATGACTAATGGAACTCCAACCCCTTTCTTCAACATGGACACGTGGAACACCGGGTGCACTAATGACAATTCATGGGGTAATTCCAACCTATAAGCCACTTGTCCTATTCTTTGAGCAATCTGATATTGCCCGACATACCTTAGGCTTAATTTCCCTTTCTTCCCAAACAACATCACTCCCTTCATGGGAGATACTTTCAAGAATACCCAATTATCAACTTGGAATTCCAATTCTCTTCGACGAACGTCCGCATAGGATTTTTGATGGCTCTGAGCGGTTTCCATCCTCTCTGGAATGACTCTGACTTTTTCCAATGCCTGGTGCACAAGATCTGGCCCTAACAATTCTGCTTCACCAACCTCGAACCACCCAATCGGAGATCTACACCTCCTTCTGTACAATGCCTCAAATGGGGTCATCTGAATACTAGTGTGAAAGTTGTTATTGTAAGCAAATTTGATAAACGGTAAATGATCATCCCAACTACCCCTGAAGTCCAATACACAAGCTCGTAACATATATTGAATCATCTGAATAGTTCGCTCTGCCTGACCATCAGTCTGCGGGTGGAAAGTTGTGCTGAGATTTAACTGAGTACCCAAGCCTTGATGAATTTCCTCGAAACATTAGCTATGAACTGGGCTCCTCGGTCTGAAATAATGGAAACTGGAGTACCATGAAGCCTAACTATTTCCTTGGTATACAACTAAGCGTAATGTTCTGCAGTATCGGTGGACTTGACCGGCAAGAAGTGAGCTGATTTCATGAGTCGATCCACTATCACCCAAATCGAGTCGAACTTACACTGAGTGCGAGGTAACCCTACCACTAAATCCATGTAGATCATTCCCCATTTCCACATCAGAATTTCCATAAGCTCAGTCAACCCACCAGGCCTCTGATGCTCGGCCTTCGCCTGCTGACAATTCGGGCATTTAGACACAAAGTCTGCCACACCTCTTTTCATACCGCTCCACCAATAGATTTCCCGGAGATCTTGATACATTTTCATGGAACCTGGGTGCACGGAATACCTAGAATTGTGAGCTTCCCCCATCACCCTATCCCAAAGATTATCCACATTAGGAACACATAACCTCCCCTGGCACCGCAAAACACCATCATTGCTCCCGAGCAGAAATGCTGAGATCTTGTTATTCAAAAGTGCCTCTTACAACTGCGCCAATGCTGGATCCATAATTTGCTTTTCCTTGACTTCCGCTACAAGCGATGATTCCATCCCATTATGCACTATGACTTTCCCCCCGTCTGAGGTCGAGAGACAGACCCCCAGACTAGCCAACTGACAAACCTCCCGAGCCAACGTCCTCTGATCTTCCTCCAAATGAACTAAACTACCCATAGACTTTTGACTGAGCGCGTCGGCCACTACATTTGCTTTCCCTGGATGGTACGGAATGTTCATATCATAATCCATAAGCAATTATAACCACCGTCGCTGCCTTAAATTTATCTCCTTCTGCCCGAACAAATATTGGAGACTCTTGTGGCCTGAGAACTACACATGGCTCCGAGAGGAAATGGGGCTCACTAGTACAGCTGAGAAGGATGAAAAGAAGGCACCACTAACGGCGAGCTGAGAAACGTGCTATGGATCCACCTGGCAAAAAGGACGTTAGTACTGTGGAATAGTACTAGTATGTATAAAAAAACTTTATCCCAAGTAAGCAATACACAATTAAGGAGTAACAATAGAACCAATTAATAGATGCACGTAGAAGGAAACAACCAGAATCAAACAAGATGCACAATCTCTCATTTTTCCCTTTCAACATCATCATATTCAATACCTCATAGCTTTTTATTTCAGCAGTGATAACAATCGCATTTCATCTTTATTACCTCGGCCACCCTTATTACCTTGGCCACCCTTATCACCACAACCCATCATCCTTATTACTTCGTGTTGCGGCGTGCAACCTGACCCCGCCTGACAATTTTAATTCACAGCACAATCACAAACAATTTCATCACAAGAATCACCAATTCAAGGAATACAAATTCATATCAACGACTCATTTATTTGGGCCCAACGCACCATAACATCTATCAAGTAGAAATTTCATGAACACGATGTTGCCACATTCGCTCAATTCAGTTACATTATTTCACAGTACTATTTTTCATTACTTTCCACGTATGGCTTTCAACTATTTTACACATTCCCACCTTTGAGCAAATTATCAATCTTTCGTTCATTACCCATCAAGCACCTTTTACAACTTCATACAGCACAGTAGCATGACAATCAACCAGGAAGAATCAGAGAATAAAGTCTCACGTCTTAACACGTTTGAACAGTCAATTTACATATTTCCAAACAAGGTACACATACCACATACTCGAACCCAACAAGAGGATTCTATGAAAGTTAAAGTTAGCCATACATACCTAGGGTTGAAATTCCTTTTCAACTTTTACTCATAAATCAACTGACCGACTAGTACAGTCAATCTAGTTCACAGTTAAACATATTCAACTCATAATTAGAAACCATGCATACAATTGGAACTCTTTTTAAGCATTTATCAACTGCTATGTGACTCCACCTTAGATTGCCAACCCCTTATTTGTGAACTTTACCCCAACCCGCTTCCTCTTACTAGATTATGGACATTAATGATCACACATGTGAGGTATAAACTTATATTTTCAAGAATAAATTCATGAGAGTCCCCCTTTTGTGTAAAATCAGAAAACTAATGGAAAGGGTTTGGGGATTCTTACCTGTTAGAATGAAGAAGAAGATGATTACTCGAAATTTCCAGGCCTAAGTGACTTTGAAAATCCAATTGGTAAAGATGAAGCTTTCTCTCTCAAGAACTCTCTCTCCCCTCTCTCTAATTTTGTTCAGAAAATGGTTAAAATTAAGGAAAGGGGCGTTTTAATGAACTGGGGTCGGGTTTTAAAAATTAGAAAAATAGGGCCCGATACAAGAATGCGGTCAAGAATGCGATTTCCTGACATGCGGTTCGCAGATATGACCGCACAATGGCCCTCAAGATGGGCCAAAAATCCAGAACACACTATCCAGGTATGCGACCAATTGTGCGGTCCGCATACACGTTATGCGATTACATACTGGACTGCATAGTTGACTTAAAATGGGGCAGCATTCTGCTTAGGTATGCGACCATTGTGCGGTTCGCATACACGCTGTGTTATCGCATAGTGCGGCGCATAACACTTACTTTCTGGAAAATTACATTCTTTAAGTCTCGGGGTACTTTTTACTCAGTTTAGGTCCGTTTTAAAAATTTCCACAATAAAAACTGCTCGGGGACTCATTCGGGCATTATTTTAAAACGAGAAAATGTTACGGGTCTTTAGAACCTACGCTCACTACTGGTATGTCGGACTTCGAAGGGGAGAATCCTGCCCAAGTGCTAATATAAATCCAATACGTCCTTATGCAGCATGCACCCAAATCCTATAACAATAGATAAAGCTTATAAGGCCTGCTACAGGATGCAGCCCGATCCATAATAAATATTTACAAAGCTGTGAAGGCCTGCTGGGGCGTGCAGCCTGTTCAACAACCTCACTCACAATACGGCTCTCATGCCCCGACTCAGTTATTAATATCTCTAGTCACTAGGGCTCACGAATCTCATACCAATCAGCCCAAACAATGATACATGATGTAACAATAAATGACAATAGAGACTGAGATATATATGACTGACTGGGTCCCAAAAAAATAAGCGTATAGCCTAAACATGACTTCTAACATGGATTGCCGCTCAATTACGCTAACACGCAGGAATCATATGAATAGCAACAAGGTTTGATAACTACACTGTACCATAGAAAATATCGAGTCACAATTACATGGTTCACGCTTACACGCTCGTCATCTAGCATATGTGTCACCTCAATACCAAACAGATAACATGTATTTAAGAGATTCACACCCTCGTAACCAAGTTTAGAAGTGTTACTTACCTCAAAACGCGGAAATCATTAACCCAGCAAGCCCTTGCCTCGCGAATCAGCCTTCGAATAATCGAATATATCCATAAACAACTTAAAACAACCAATACAAGCTATAGGAATTGATTCCACATGATAAAGCTAAGTTATTTAATCAAAGTGAAAATGTCAACTCAAAAAGTCAACCCTGGGCTCACGTCTCGAAATTTGACAAATTTTACAAAATACAAACACTCATTCAATAATGAGTCTAACCATACAAAAATCATCCAATTATGAACTCAAATGGACCTTCAAATCCTAAAATTATAGTTTATGAAGTTTCAAAATTTTTCCCAAATGTTTCCAACCTAAAACACTAATTAAATGGTTAAAATAGTGATAGATTCTTGTATAATATCCAAATTTGAGTTAGAATCACTTACCTTAATGAACTCCTTCAAAATCCCTTCAATAATCGCACAAAATCGAGGTCACTAGCTAAACACATGAAAAATTGGTTGCAACCCTCGATTTTAAAATTATATATCTGCTGCTCAGATGTCCTTCTTCGCGAATCCGAAAAGCTCCTCGCGTTCGCGAAGCACAAAGACTCTACTACCCAAAATCCTCTTAGTTGATTATGCATGCTCCCTCGCAAACATGATGACTAATGAACCCATGCCTACACGATCGCGAAGCGTCTTCCCCGAACGCGAAGACTTACAATCCTGGTGCCCCATCTGTCTCCTCCTCCTAGGTGAACACGAGTACCCTCTCTCGATTGCAATACACAACATCCCTATAACTTTGCGAATGTGTGGCCTTCTTCATGAACGCGAAGAGAAAATTTCACCTGCCTTCTACATACACTTCGCAGAGGCCAGACCACTCTCGCAAACGCGTATAAGGAAACTAGACTCCGGAAAATCTACATCTCTACAAGGCTAAACTCAATCTGTAATTAACCCTAAAAGCAACTAAGGACCGCGAAACCCCATCCAAACATACCAACACATCCTAAAACATCATATGAACTTAGTCGCACCATCAAATCATATCAAACAATAACGAAAACAGAAATTGTACCACAATTCAATACTAATGAACTGTTGAACTTCCAACTTCTAAAACCAATTCCAAAACATACCAAATCATCGATGACCTCAAATTTTTCACAAAACTCACAAATGAAACAACATACCTATTTCAACTTCCGGAATAAAAATTCGATCATGGTAACAACAAAGTGAACTCTCGGTCAAACTTCTTAACTCTCTAAACTTAAACTATTCCAACTTTTTCCAAATAAAGCTAAACTACGGACCTCCAAATCAATATCCGGACTCACTCCTTAGTCCAAAATCTCCATATGGCTCCATTCCGCAGTAATTTACACATAAGTCAATATCCAGTCAACTCTTCCAACTTAAGCTTCTAACTTTAGAACTAAGTGTCCCAACTGATTCTAGAACATGCCCGAAACCAAACCAACCACCTTGTCAAGTCACATAACAAAAAAACAAACATATAGTAAGACATAAATGGGGGAGCGGGGCTACAATAATCAAAACAACATGCCATGTTGTTACATTCTCCCTCTCTTAAACAAATGTTCATCCTCGAACGAGTCTAGAATCATACATGGGGTCTAAAATAGGTGTAGATATCTTCTCCACGTCTCTTGCTCGATCTCCCAAGTAGCCTCCTCGACTGGCTGACCTCTTCATTGCACTATCATTGAAGCTATATACTTTGACCTCAAGTTCTAAACCGGCCCATCAAGAATCGCCACTGGCTCAACATCATAATTCAAATACCCATCTAACTGAACCGTGTTGACGTCCAAAGCATGAGACGGAACACCAAAATACTTCTGGAGCATGGAAACATGAATGACTGGATGAACACTCGATTTTCTAGCTTGTAATCCACCTTTCCAATCCTCTCAAGCACCTTAAAACGGCCAATATATCGAGGGCTCAACTTGCCATTCTTCCCAAACCTCATAACACCATTCGGGGGTATAACTCTGAGTATTAACTTCTCTTCTACAATGTAAGCAACATCATGAACCTTACGATCAGTGTAACTCTTCTGTCTAGTTTGTGCCATGTGAAGCCAATCCTGAATCAACTTAACCTTATCCAATGTATACTAAATAAATTTAGTACCCAATTGCCTAGCCTCATCGCGCTCAAACTAACAAAATGGAGACCAACACCGCCTCCCATACAAGGCCTATTATGGAGCCATCTGAATCTTGATTGGTAGTTGTTCTTGTAGGAAAACTCTACAAGTGGTAGAAACTGATCCCAAGAACCTCTAAAATCCATGACACAAGTGTGTAACATATCCTCCAATATCTTAATACTATGCTCAGACTCCATCTGAGGTTGGAATGCTATACTCAACTCAACTCGTGTGCCTGACTCTCGCTTCAGTGCACTCCAAAACTGCGATGCAAAGTTTATGCCCCAGTCTGAATAATGGACACCAACATATGTGAAGGCAAACAATCTCGCAGATATAGATCTCAACCAATCCCTCGGAAGAATAGGTGGTCCCGACTTGAATGAAATGCGTGGACTTAGTCAACCAGTCCACAATCACCCAAATATAATCAAACTTCTTCAAAGTCTATGGGACCCCAGCTATGAAGTCCACGGTGATACGCTCCCATTTCCACTCAGGAATCTCACTCTAAAGCAAACCTCCCCGCCTCTGATGCTCGTGCTTTACCTTCTTATAATTCAAGCACCAAGCTACAAACTCCACTATATCTTACTTCATTCTCCTCCACAAATAGTGCTGCCTTAAGCCCTGATATATCCGCACTGCCCCAGATGAATGGAATATCGCGAATGGTGGGCCTCCTACAGAACCAACTAACATAACCCATCAACATTGGGCATCCAAATCCGACCCTGCATTCACAACACCCGATCATCTCCAATAGAAACCTCCTTAGAATCACCTTGTTGAACTGTGTCCTTAAGGAAAAGCAAATAGGGGTTATGACAGTGACGCTCTCTGATGCGATCATATAAAGAAGACTGATAAACCATGTAAGATAGAATCGACTAAGCTCTGATACATCTAATCTCACGAACAAATTGGCTAAGTCTTGACCATCTTACGCAAGCGGTCTCTCACCAATAGAAATATATGCAAGGCTGCCATGCTCCTTCCTTTCTACTCAAGGCACCGGCCACCACATTTCCCTTCTCGGGATGATACAAAATGGTAAACCTTAGTCTTTTAAGAGTTCCAACCATCTATGATGCCTCAAATTTAGATCCTTTTGCTTCATTAATTATTAAAGACTCCGATGATTTGTAAATATCTCACAAGACACGCGGTAGAGATAATGCCTCCAAATCTTCAATACACAAACGATAGCTGCCAACTCTGAATTATGAACGGGGTAGCTCTTTCCATGAGGCTTCAAATGGCGTGAAGCATAAGCATCAATCTACCCTCATGCATCAACAAACACCTAATACCAATATGAGAAGCATCACAATAAACTATATAAGAATCCGATGTTGACGGCAAAACTCTAACTGAAATGTGGTAAAGGAAGTCTTGAGCTTCATAAACCTCTCCCTGCACTCATCATACCACCTAAATGGAGCATCTTGTTAGGTCAACCCGGTCAAAGGCACTGCAATGGACGATAAACATTACACGAAGTGACGATAATATCCGGCCAAGCCAAGAAAAAACTGAATCTCATTAGTTTATGATTGTCTGGGCCAACTCTGAACTCCCTCAATCTTCTTCAGATCCAACTTGATCGCCTCACTGGACACCATGTGCCCCGAAAATGCCACCTAATTGAGCAAAAACTCATACATGGAGAACTTATCATAAAGCTTCCCATGCCTCAACGTTTGTAGTACAATCCTTAGATATTGTGCATACTCTACCTAGCTACGTGAGTACATAAGGATATCAACAATAAATACTATGACAAACAAATCAAGATATGGATGGAATACGATTTTCATCACAAGGATGAATGTTGTTGGGGAATTAGTCAACCCAAATGACATCACAAGTAACTCATATTAACTATAGCGAGTTATAAATGTTGTCTTCAGAATATCAGAGTCTCGAATCTTCAAGTAGTGGTACCTAGATCTCAAATAAATCTTAAAGAGCACTCTAGCTTCCTGAAGCTGGTCAAATAGGTCATCAATGCGTCGCAAAAGATACTTGTTCTTAATTGTAACTTTGTTCAAATACCTATAGTCGATGCATATCCGTATAGTTCCATTATTTTTCATCATTACATAGAACTGGTGCACCCGAAGAAAACAAACTAGCGTAATGAACCCCTTATCAAGAAGCTTCTAAAGTTGCTCTTTCAATTCCTTCAACTCTGCTACAGCCGTGCGTTATGGAGGGATAGATATGGGTTAAGTGCCCAACACCAAGTCAATACTAAGTCCATGTCGGGTGGCATACCCGGCAGGTTTGTAGGAAACACATTCGGAAAGTCTCGCACTACCGGACTAAAATCAATAGTGGAGTATCAGCACCAACATCTCTCACAAAAGCAAAATATGACAAAAACCCTTTCCCAACCATCCGTTGGTCCTTCGGATATAAAATCACCCTATTGGAAACATAGTACAAAGAAACTCTTCACTCAATCCTAGGTAACCCTAGCATCGCCAACGTCACGGTGTTAGTATGACAATCTAGAATAGCATGAGATGGGGAAAACATATCCACGATCATAATCACGTCAAAATGAACCATACTAAGCAATAAGATATCAACTCTCGTCTCCAACCCCTCAATGGTCACCAGAAACGACCAATACACATGGTCCACAATAATATAGTCGCCCACTGGCGTAGATGCAACAACAGGAGAAACTAAAAACTATTGGGGCATATCCAAATAACGAGAAAAATATGATGATAGATATGAATAACTGGAACCAGGGTCAAAGAATATAGAAGTATCCCTAAGACATAATGAAATAATACTTATGATAAATATGTCTGAAGCAATGACCTCTAGCATGGAAGGAAAAGCAGAGCATCGAGCTTGACCGACACCTGATCGGCCTCACTCACTAGGGCGACCTCTACCTACTTGAGCCCCACCCCAAGCTGGCTGAGCGGGTGGTGAAGTAACCGGTGCAGAAGTCATAACTGGACCCCTCAGCTTAACTGGACCTCCTACGAAACGGGGACAATACCTCCTTACATGCCCAAACTCCCACACTCGTAGCAACTCTATTCCATTAATGGTGGTGGAGGCTGAATCGAATCTCAAGAACCAGAATAGCTACTAGAAGAACTTGGTACATATGAACCCTAAACTAATGGAGCAGGAGATGAACTCTGAGGTGGGAGGGAACTAAGAGATGATTGACCCATACGAGCACTGTATGAACCATGGCAAGCTGATGCACTATGATGAATTGGATGAGACATCTGAGCAAGCCTATATGAATGACCCTTGATGTGGTGGGACTGACCTCCAAATGAAACACCGCTGAAACTACCAAAACTACGAGGCCTCTTGGCCTCTCTCTCCTCACGCTCCAGACTATGAACACACTCTAGATGCCTAGCAATATCAACCACCTCGTCCAACCTAGCCCATGATGGAATCTCTTGAGTCATGACAAAGCAAGTCCATAGTTGAGGCTATTAATGAACCTCCAAACCCTCCCCCGCTCGTTGGGAACCAACCAGATCGAGTGAGGAGTCAACTTTGAAAATATCACTTCATACTGGGTCACTAACATATCCTCCTCACGTAGCTTCTCAAGCTGCCTACGCAACTTTTTCCTGTGGTCCTGTGGAACAAACTTCTCTAAGAAGAGAAGTTTGACCTCATTCCATGTAAGTGGTTCGGCGCCGACTGGAAAGCTCAACTCATAGGCCTTCTACCAATCGAAGGCTGAAAAGTAGTAAATAAGACTCCACCAGTCTTCAGAATACCCACCGTGCGAAGCATCTGTTGCCAACTGTCTGGAAATCCTAAGCATCCTCTTACTCAGCCCCACTAAACTCTAAATTCCCTAAACTACGTGCTCTGGAGTACATGCGATGAGAGTTTGAGAACCTCCCTCAGCCTGAGAAGTGATTGGTGCGCACAGAACTAAACCACTTGAGAAAGGCTAGTGCATACAACAAATATCTGGGCAAGAACCTCTTGAAGGCCAGGAATCACAATGAGCACAGTTGGTGCTTGAGCTGGTCCCACTGGCTCAACCACTTCTAGTATCTACTTTTGTGCGGGAGCAACTGGTGGACCCACAAGTGTTGCTCTAGCTATTGTATGAGATTCATGGCCTTTGCCACAGACCAGGCCTCTTGCTGCTCTAGCTAGTGGTGTTGGTGTCCATCCGCCCAATTCAGTAGCACGTATCTTCAAAATCTGTGAGAGAATATAACAATAGAATTTTAGTTTACGAGATCAACAAATTCGCACGACAGTAATACAAGAAAGTGAAGTTTCCTAATGGTTTGGTAGCTTCTCAAAGATATGTACATACGTCTCCATACCGATCTGCAAGGCTCTACTAAACCTGCTCATGACTCATGAAACCTACGTAACCTATGCGCTGATACCATCTTGTCAAGACCCAAATCTCAATCGTGATGGTGCCTCTCACAATACTAGGCAACCGACCATCACAAAATAACTATGCATTTTGATCTAAAAGAATGATATATTGGGTTTAACAGTGAAAATATCGTAAATAACATAAAGGAATAGTTGTTACTCTAATAAAGAATCCCAAAATCCGTGGGTCAACGAGTACACGAGCTGCTAAATGTCAAAACATCTAATACAATTGTCTAGAAAGATAGAACCATACTAAAGAAACTGAAAATAAGGAGAGTCGAGTTCTACGGATTCCTTAGCAGCTACCTCAAAAATCGTAAAGCATGAAATCTCCAAGTCTAGCAACCACCGTGCCCATAAGTACCTGGATCTGCACACGAAGTCCTGAGTATAGTGTGAGTACGACCGATCCAATGTACTCAATAAGTAACAAGACTAACATTGGGCTCAAAGTAGTGACGAGCTCAAAAAGGTATAGTCCAAATCAAGATATCACAATACATATATAACAAATAAATGACAGTATCAACTCAAAGAAATCCCATCATCAATTCGTACACTGTACAGAAATGTAAACATGCTTTCAAGTTTAATAGTTTAAGCTTAACACTGATAAAATTTGCCAAGTATGACTGATGATTAATATTAAATCTCTATGTCTACATGTCAAAAGTGCATGTCGCATGCATGGCATCGCAGTAATAAACTTGTGTACTTACACTCTTGAGTACTCAATCTCACTGCCTCACACTCCCGCTTATCAATCTCAATCGCTCACCACTGTGTAGTACCTACACTCATTACTAGTATTTTAGACTTTGGTGGGGCGGATCCTGCCCAAGAATTAATATAGAGCCAATATGACCTTCTGCAGCATGCAGCCCGATCCCATAATAATAGATAAAGCCTATAAGGATTGCTACAGCGTGCAATCCGATCTATAATAAATATATATGTAATTCCATGAAGTCCTGCTACAGTGTGCAGCCCGATCACCAACCTCACTCACAACACAGCTCCCAGGCCCGAACTCAGTCATCAAAATCTCCACACTCTCAGTCTCGCGAATGTCATGCTTATCAGCCCAAACACTGATATCTGATGTAACAATAAATGACAAACAGACACTGAGATATGATATGAAAATGATGGATGTGACTGAGTACATAATTGCAATTTTAGCAAATAATTCAACAGAAAAAATGACCTCAGTAGATCCCTACAAAATAAGAATATAGTCTAAACACGATTTCTTACATGGATGGCAGCTGAATTACTCTAATACGTAGGAGTTACATGAATATCAATAAGGTTTGATAACTAAATAGTGCCACGGAAATAATCAAGTCACAATTATCATGGTGCACACCCACATGCATGTCACCTAGCATGTGGGTCACCTAAATACAAACCACATAACAAGTAATTCATGGATTCAAACTCTCAGAACCAAGTTTAGAAGTGTTAGTTATCTCAAACAGCGCAAAATCACTCCAACAACACCTTGCCTCGAAATTGTCCTCCAAACGACTCGAATCTAGCCACAAACAACTTAATAAAATCAATACAAGATATAGGAATCGAATCCATACGATAAAGCTAAGTTCCTTAACCAATGTCAAAAAGACAACTGAAAAAACCACGAGCCCACGTCTCAAAATATGATAAAATTTATAAAATCCAAACATCCATTCAATAACGATTCCAACCATACCAAAATCATCCAATTTTGGCCTCAAATCTACCTTCAAATCCTCAAATTATAGTCTATGAAGTTTTACAAATTTTCCCCAATTCTTCCAATCCAAAACACTAATTAAATGGTAAAAACAATGATAGGTTCGTGTATAATAACAAAATCCGAGTTCGAATCACCTACCCCAATCAAGTCCTTCAAAATCCCTTCAAGAATCGCCCAAAATCGAGGTCTCTAGCTCAAAATGTTAAAAATGGGTCAAAACCCTCGATTTTTAAATTAAATATTTTCTGCCCAAATGTCCTTCTTCACGAATGCAAAAAGTGCCTCATGTTCACGAAGCAAAAAAACTCAACTGTCAAAATTCCTCTTAAGCAAATTTGATGCCCAATAAACCTAGGCCTTCGCGATCACAAACCGCCTCTCGCGAACGTGAAGGCTTACAATCCCGATGCCCCACATGCCTCCTACTACGCGAACGCGAGCACCCTCTCATGATCTTGATGCACAACATCCCTATACCTTCGAGAATCCGTAGCATTCTTCGCGAATGCGTATCTTTCTTCTCGAATGCAATGAAGAAACATCACCTACCTTCCAGATACAACGCACGAAGGCGAGACCACTCTCGTGAACGCGTATAAGGAAACTAGACATGAGAAAATTTGCAGCTCTACAAGGCCAAACTCAATCTGCCATCAACCTGAAACTCACCCAAGGCCCTATGTACCCCATCCAAATATACCAGCACATCCTCAAACATCATACAAACCTAGTCAAACCCTCAGATCACATCAAACAACATCAAAAACAAAAGTCGCACCTCAATCAAGCCTAATGAACTATTGAACTTCCAACTTTGAAAACCAATGCTGAAACACACCAAATCAACTTCGATCGACCTCCTATTTTGCACACAAGTCGCAAATGACACAACAGACCTATTCCAACTTTTAGAAAAAAAATTCGAGCCTAACAACAACAAAGTCAACCCTTGGTCAAACTTTTCAACTATCACAACTTCAACTTTTCCAACTTTCGACAATTCAAGCTAAAATGACTTACGAACCTCAAAATCAATATTCGGCCACACGCGTACGTCCATAATCACCATACAAAGCCATTTGAGCCATCAAAACTCAATTTTGGAGTCATTTACACATAAGTCAACATCCGGTCAACTCTTATACCTTAACCTTCTAACCTCGGGACTAAGTGCCCCAATTCATTCTAAAACACAAGAACCAATCCAGCTACTCTGTCAAGTCACATAACAACAAACGAACATATAATAAGCAATAAATGGGGAACAGAGCTGCAATACTCAAAACGACCGGTCGAGCCATTATATCGACATAGTTTGCATCCCCAAAACTAACAAGTGCAAAAATCCCACTTCTAAGGTACCACAACCCTAGGTCTTGAGTCCACTTTTGGAACTTGAGAATATTCTTAACTTCTTGCATGTGAGATTCCTTAGGATTAAACTAGAACTTGACATACAATCCAATATTGTAGATAATATATGGCCTACTAGCAGTTAAATAAAAGAGAGAACCTATGATACCTCTATACCAGTTTTCATCTTCAGTCATTCCATGTCTAGCCAGGTAGCAGTGCCTATGGGTGTGTCAGATAGTTTGGCATTTTTCATTTCAAATCTCTCTAGTAACCCTTTTTATGTACTTTCATTGATGAATTAGAGTTCCCTACAGAATTTCTTTAATCTACAATCCTAAGAACAAATTTAACTTACCCATTATGCTTATTTCAAATTCCTTGCCCATCAGTCCTGAAATTTCCTGACACAAAGACCCACTAGTGGTACCAAAGATAATGTCATCAACATGTACTTGTATAATCTGAAGACTTTTACCTTTCTTCCTAAAAAACAAAGTCTTTGTCAATTTTACCATTTGTGAAATCATTTTGAATGAGAAACTTAGACATTCTCTCATCTCATTCTCTATGAGATGGTTTCAGCCAATACAAAGCTTTGTCTTGTTTTTAAACATGTTCTTCTATCCCTAAAAATTGAAATCCAGAAGGTTGAGCCGCATATACTTCTTCCTTGAGGTAATCATTCAGTAATGCGCTCTCCACATCCATCTGGTATAATTTGAGTTCAATATAAGCTACAAATGAAATCAACATCCAAATGGCCTTTATCCTTATCACTAGAACAAAGCTCACATCATAATCTAACTATTCTTCCTGGTTTTACCCGTGGACAACGTACTTGCCTAACTCTAGAGCACATTCCTATCAATAAAATAGTAGTTGTAACCTACCCAATTGACCACCAAATAAATTTTATGAAATTGGGATCGGGTAAAAGTTTCCATAACTTAAGCCTGCGAAACTGGGTCTGCGGTCGCAGACTGCACCGCAAAATGAGTATGTGGCCCGCAAAAATGGTCCTAGAACTAGACTTTTCTTAGTCCAGTCTGCGGCCATTATGCGGCCTACAAAATAATTATATGGTCTCATAACTCGGCGCGAAGTCTCCCTCTGGAATTCTTCTTGCTGGACATGCCACAGATTGTGCTGCTCGCGAAATGATTATGCGGCCGCATAAGAGACCGAAAAATTCTCTTCAAAATTTGGGTTGGGACCTGTTGCATTCTGCCGCGCATCTATGGTCCGCTAGGTTATTTGGCACCCACATAGTGGACCGTAGAAATGCCCTGTTCTGTAAAAAAAAATTTCCTACTCCCTGACGCACTATGCCTACCACGGCACCACGAAACCCCGAGTTCTAGGTTAAATGTTAAAGGTCTTTAAATCCTCCCTCAATTAGGATCATTCATCCTCAAAAGATGGTCAAAATTCATCATCGGCATCCAAAGCAATTGAACTCTTAATTAACATACCAGCAATTCCAACGATGTTAGAGAATTATAGAAACTAGTCCTAACATCATAACCACAACAGAATGATGTACCCCAACATAAAAAAACATCGACCATGAAATCATAGACCTTATAATACCAAAAGGAACATCCTTAATTTAAACGTATAAGTGTAACATAATTCATAGAAGGTAAACTCTTAACATTTTCATAGAACACAACTTCATAAATACATAGTTATTCAAACAAATGACGGTACTTCTTCTTCATCTCTTCCTCGGCCTTCCAGGTCTCTTCTTCAACCTGTTGGTTTCTCCATTGAGCTTTCACGGAAGCAATCTCTTTATTTCTATGCTTTTCGGACTTGCCTATCAAGAATGGCAACTAGAATTTCTTCATAAGTCAATTCTTCACTAACCTGAATAGTCTCAACCGGAACAATGGGTGTTGGATCTCCAACTACCTACGTCAACATAGATACATGAAACACTGGGTGCACCAACGACATCTCTGGTGGTAGCTCAAGCCTGTAAGCCACCTGACCAACCGTCTAATTGATTCTGTATGGCCCGACATATCTCATACTCAATTTCCCTTTCTTAACAAACCACATTATACCCTTCATGGGGGAAACCTTCAAGAATACCCAATCATCCACTCTGAACTCCAAATCCCTATGACATACATTCGAAGAGGACTGATGACAACTCTTGGCAATTTTCAATCGTTCATTAATGACCTTAACCTTCTCCATAGCATGATGAATGAGGTATGGCCCTATTAACTATGCTTCCCTAATCACAACCCACCAAATATGAGATCTACATCTCCTACCTTATAGACTATCGATAGGTGCCATCTGAATGGTAGCATGGTAACTGTTGTTGTAGGAAAATTCTATGAGCGGAAAATGATCATCCTATCTACCCTAGATGTTAAGAGCACAAGTGCGCAACATTTGCTCAAGCGCATGAATTGTATGCTCTGCCTGCCCGTCGGTCTATGGATGGAAAGTTGTACCAAGATTCACCTGAGTACCCAACCCTTGTTGAAATTTCTTCCAACAATTAGATGTGAACTATGCCCCTAGATCTGAGATGATAGAAATCCGATTGTAATGCAACCAGACTATTTCCTTGATCTAGAAACCCCAAACACATTAGCCTAACTCAGCATCACGAAACCCCGAGTTTTAGGTGAAATTTAACGGGTCATACAAAATCAATACTCAAAAATGACCTTCTCGTGTGAAACAAACCTCTAGATGGCTCATATTTAGACAAAGTAACTCAATATCATAAATAAAATCATAGAAAACAATTTCGGATATCAAAGCTTTATCTTTAATGAAAATTAAAAGTCAACCCAAAAGGTCAACCCCCGGTCAAGAACACTTATTCACAAAATCCAACCACTTATTCCAATATGAGTCCAACCATACCAAAATTATCCAATTCTGACATTAATTTAGCATTCAAATCCTCATTTTAGTTTTTTGAAAGCTTTTACAAAAATTCTCATTTTCTCCAATTCAAATCACTAATTTAATGATAAAAACAAAGATTGAACCATGAAATATAATCAAATGCGGGTCAAGAATACTTACCCCAATCAAAAGTGTAAAAATCTCCTCCAAAATCACCCAAATCCGAGCTCTCTAGTTCACAAAATTATAAAATAACAAAGGCCCTCAAAATATAGTAAATATAGATTTGCCCAGGTGTTACACTTCGCGACCGCGGAACAAGCTTCACGATCGCGAAGAAAAATATTATAAGCTTCCAGATAACACTACTTTAACACGATAAGTAGCACGCGAATGCGATCACAAATCAACTGAACTACGCGAACGCGACTCTAGACACACGAACATGATAGACAATCTCCCGGCGCCCCTCTAGCTCTATATCTACGCGATTGCAATAGGAGGGTAAAGACTCGTATATTTTCTAGACTAAAAATAATGCCCAAATAGATCCCCTTGTTGTTATAACCGTAGAAATTCTTAAAATGGACCCTTTCTGAGTAGAAAATAACCCGGGACTCAACAAATAAAATTTTCCAGAGTTGCGCTGTTATGCGACGCACTATGTGATCGCATAACAGATATGTGGACCGCATAGTGGTCGCATACATAGACAATTTGTTGTCCAATTTGAGGACAGCTATGCGGCCCAAGATGCAATTGCATTTTGGGAATGCGGACCGCATAGCTGTCGCATTCTTGTACCTCCATTTTTGCGGAGGAGGTTATGCGACGCACTATGGATCGCATAACAGGTAAGCAGACTGCATAGTGGTAACATACCTGCAGTCCGGTTTCCTTTTGACCCATTTTGAGGGCCATTTATGCGATAGGAATGCGGACCGCATAGCAGGAAGGCGATCGCATTCCTGATCGCATTTCGGCTTCGAGACTTTTAAAATTATAATTTTATGCCCGACCCCCAATTAATTAAAACACTTACCCCCTTCCATTTATATGATTTTATGAACAAAATAGAGAGAGGGAAGAGAGAGTTCTTGAGAAATAAGGTTCCATCTTCACCCAAAAGTTGATTCTTCACTATCATTCGGGCCTGGAAGTTATTCAGTAATTGTCATCTTCTTCACCATAAGAGGTAAGTCTTCACCATATTTTCCAAAATTCTCAGATTTTAGTTAGAATAGAACACAGAAAGGTTGATTCTTGAAGATGAGAGTTAAGTCCTTGCATGCATGTGAATAATCTTCCATAATCTAGTAAAGGGAAACGAGTTTGGGTAATTATTCACAAAAAGGGGGTTAGTAATCTAAGGGGCCACATAGCGTTCGATTAAATGCCTAAATGAGTTCGAACTATGTTTATGGTTCCTAATTCTAAGTGAAATATGTCACATTGTGAAATAGATTGACGGTGCTAGACGGTGCGGTGATTTGTGATACAAAATATTAAAGGGGAATTCTGATTGGTATGTATGGCTAACTCTAATCCTCATAGGATAAGCCCATTGTGATCACTTCCCGGGTATGATTCTCTTGTCAGATATCTATGGAATTTATGTGTTCTATGTGCCTAATTGAGGAATCTTTGCTTCTATGTCATCTCATGCCAATACCATATCGTTGTGTTACTTGAGTATATGAGTTGTGATCAGTATATTCCTTCTTCTACTATGTGTGTGATTCTTGCATATGATGAGTGTGGTAATTATGAAAGACTAGAATGGTACGAAATATGAATCAAAAGTTGCTATGCTATGAAATGTGGGTAAAGAGATGATAATTATGTGAAATGCAAAACATGAGGTTGAATTGTTGTGAAACATAAATTAATGGAATGGATGGTTATGGAATATGCATTAAAGGATGAATTGTTGTGAAATTTGAATCAAATGATTCTAATGATATGAAAGACGAATCAAATAACAATATGTGTCGGGGATCAAAAAGGTTAAAAATGATGTAAGTGATCTAAACCACCAATAATTGTACCAGGAGAATGTCCTAGGGGTGAGAAAGCCTATCCGGTCTGGCTGGGATCGGACTCCATGTCGTACACATGGATGACTTGATATTGTGATATGATTATGATTTGATGATGATTATTTTCCTCACTGTTTACAGTTGAGATGGCCTAGCTGATCGGGCAGAGATCGGACTCCGTGTGTTGTGCACAAGCCATGGTGTTAGCCTGACTGATTCGGGCGGAGATCGGACATCGAGAGAACAAGCCACGGTGGTTATATGTGATATGATTGAAATTCGGACCTCACCTAGGATGTCTTAGCCGATCGGGTAGAGATCGGACTCCTTGTGGCAACGACATGGTGGATCAGTAATAATAATAATAACAAGATGAATTTAAAAGTACATAACCAAAACATGGCAAAACGGGATAAGGGATGTGGTAACTATTGTTTGTGTTTTTCCTTGCCCCGGTGTATTGTTGTATGATTCCTCTATTTATGTTGACTATTGATGTTTATCCTATCTAGAGTAGGTTTGTTCATACATACTAGTGTTATTCATTGGTACTAACGTCCCTTTTGCCGGGGGCGCTACATCTTTTAAATGGATGTAGGTGGTTATGTAGCAGGTAGCGCTGATGGCCGATAGTGGTGCCTTTCTCTCCATCTCTTCAGCAGTCTTGGTGAGCCCCACTTCCTCTCGGGGCTGTGTGTGTAAATCGTGTTGACTCATTTTGTTTATGTCATTCCTTTTGAGGTATAGTCGGGGCCTTATTACTGGCAAGTCTATGTATTCTTCTCCGCACTCTTAGAGGCTTCGTAAACACTATGTGGGCTGTAAACATATTTTGGGTAGTTGTTGTACTTACACGTAACCTTGGTCCCGTATCGGGAATGTTGTACTTAGTATGTATGTTTTGGTAAGATCTAATGTTGAAAATGTTAAACGAAGAAAGGTATTTATGTTGTAAACACATGCTTGATCCTATTATGTTGTTTCACTTATAAAATGTACATTATGAACACGGGGAAATGTGTTGGGTGGGAAAGGCAATCCAGGTCCACTTGACCAGGTTCATCCGGTTGGGCGTCGGTCTCGTCCCTCGATTTTGGGGCGTGACTAAATTGGTATCAGAGCCTATGGTTTTAAAAGTGACCTAGGATGTCTCAGAGCCGTGTCTAGTAGAGCCCTTCTAATCGGTGTGTTGTCGACCACATCCATAATTAGGGGGCTGCATGGACATTTAGGAAAATACCGTTTGTTGTTATTCTGTATTGTGCGATGTGGTGGAAGGTGAGGTTGTCTATCTCTAATTCATGCATGGTTCAAATTTTCAGTAAATGGCACCCAAGAAGAGAGCCCGACTCGGCCTAGAGGTCAATGCCATCCCGGGAGTCGTCATAAATTCCTTATCTTATGGTGCGGGTGAGAATGATTCCCCGACCTTGAATCTGGCTTAATCTTCCACCCCAGGCCAGGCTACTACTATTCCTGCTCTAGCGGAGGGTGATACAGTCCCTCCCGCTGATGTTCCTGATCCTTCCTCAGTCCCAGCTTCCGGTCCCGATATTTCTAATGGGGACCTCAGGGGAGCCATCCAGATGTTGACTCAGCTAGTGGCCTCCCAGGCCCAAAGATCAAGTGTTTCCCCTGCGTCCTCCTGTGAGCAAGGGGATTCTTCAGGTTCCACGGCCAACCAGTTTTTGCGGTTAGCCCCTCCAGAGTTCACACGCACCGATCCGGAGGCCCACCCTCAAGATTTTATAGATGAGATGTACAAGACTCTTCGGGTTATGAAGGCTACAGAGACAGAGGGGGTTGAGTTGGCTTCCTATCGTTTGAGGGGAGCAACGTGTTCGTGGTTTGAGATGTGGGAGGATTCCCGTGGGGAGGGGAGCCCTCCGACCAGGTGAGATAAGTTTGTAGGTGCTTTCATGGATCATTTCTTGCCTGCCGAGACTATTGCAGTCCGTTATACAGAGTTTGAGGTCCTCAAGAAGGGCAATAGGAGGGTGTGGGAGTATCATATGAAGTTCGTGCACTTGTCCAAGTATGTTGTCAACATGATGCCGACTATGGAGGCCAGAGTTTGCCGGTTTGTTCAGGGCCTTGGTCCTTGGATATTAATGAAGCTTCTACAGCTGCTCTGCATTCAGATATGAACTATGGGAAGATTGTAGGATTTTCCCAGGCTACAGAGGCTCGGAAATTGAAGATATGAATGGAGAGAGAGAGAGTAGTAGTAGAACCCAGTGGGCGGGCATCCATGGGCGTTCTTTTGGAGAAGGGAGACAAGTTCCTGGGAGAGGGTCATCAGGACCATCCCAGTCTCATGCTCAATCATCAGCTAGTGCCCCTCCACCAGGGCATCACCATCATCATCAGCAGGGAGGTCATTTTTCAGCCAGTTCTTACGGTAGGGGGTTCCATCAGCCAGGCCGTTCAGGTGGGAGATTCCAGTAGCAGCAAAGGGGCCCATGCCCCAAGTGCGAGTGGTTTCATACCGAGCCCTGTTATCTGGATCGGCCAGTATGCTATGGTTGTGGAGTGAGGGGTCATATTCATAGAGACTGCTCTTCATCCAGCCAGGATGCAAGATGGGGTGCCGCCCAGCCATCTAGTTCTTCAGTTGCTACATCTTCAGCATTCCCACCATCCTGAGTCCCTTCAGCACCAACAGGTATGGTGCAGCCAGGGGTGGTGCCCGATGTTAGGAAGGACACAGTCGGTTCTATTCTTTGAGTTGTCGCCAGAGTGCAGAGGCTTCTCCATATGTTTTCACAGGTATTCTGACTATTCAAACACATGATGTTTATTCTCTTATTTATCCCCGGTCTTCTTTGTCATATGTTACTCCATATATTGCTTCAAGTTTTGGGATAGAACTCGAACAGCTTCATGAGTCGTTCTCCGTGTCGACTCCGATTGGTGATTCTATTACGGTCGTGCGAATCTATAGGAATTGTGTTGTCACGGTGTATGGTCGGGATACCACGACCGATCTTATTGAGCTAGTAATGGTAGATTTTGATGTGATAATGGGGATGGATTGGCTATCCTCGTGCTTTGCTAAACTCGACTGCCGAGCCAGAATTATGAGGTTTGAGTTTCCTAAGGAACCAGTTATTGAAAGGAAGGAGAATGATGTTGTACTAAGAGGAAGGTTTATTTCCTACCTTAAGGCCTCGAACATGATCAGGAAGGGGTGTATCTACAACATGGTTCAGATTACAGACACCACTTCAGAGGTGCCTGCTCCCGAATCAGTGCATGTTGTGAATGAGTTTCTTGAGGTTTTTTCCGGATGAGCTTCCTGGGATCCCACCTGATAGAAAGATTGATTTCGGGATTGATGTATTTCCAGATATGCAACCAATATCTATTCCACCCTACCGAATGGCACCGGCAGAATTGAGAGAGTTAAAAGAGCAATTGAAGGATCTATTAGAAAAGGGTTTCATTAGACCTAGTGTATCGCCTTGGGGCGCACCGATTCTTTTTGTCAGAAAGAAAGATGGATCGCTTTGGATGTGTATTGATTATCGGCATCTTAACAAGGTCACCATAAAAAACAAGTACCTATTGCCTGAGATAGATGATCTCTTCGACCAGTTGCAAGGTGCTAGGTTCTTCTCAGAGACTGATTTACGGTCCGGGTATCACTAGTTGAAGATCAGGGAGCAGGATATTCCTAAGACCGCCCTCAGGACCCGTTATGGGCACTTCAAATTTCTGGTAATGTCTTTTGGGATAACCAATGCCCCAGCAGCTTTTATGGACCTTATGAATCAGGTTTTGAAATTGTTTCTTGAATCCTTCGTGATCGTCTTCATTGAAGACATCCTTTTTTATTCACGGAGTCAGGAAGATCATGCTAATCACCTTAGGGCGGTTCTACAGACTCTTCACCAGCACCAGTTGTATGCAAAGTTTTCAAAATGTGAGTTTTGGCTAGAATCAGTCACCTTTTTGGGCCATGTTGTTTCCAGGGAAGGGATTAGGGTTGATCCCCAAACGATTGCAGCAGTAAAGGATTGGCCTAGACCAACGACCCCAATAGTGATTCATAGTTTCGTGGGTCTAGCGGGGTATTATCGAAGATTTGTAGAGGGATTCTCTACTCTTGCCTCCCCACTGACTAAGTGGATGCAGGAAGCAGTAAAGTTCCAGTGGTCCGATGCTTGTGTGAAGAGTTTTCAGGAATTGAAATTAAGATTGACCTCGACGCTGGTGTTGAACTTGCCAGAGGGTACCGAGGGATTTTTGGTTTATTGTGATGCTTAAAGGGTTGGTTTGGGGTGTGTGTTGGTGCAGTGTGGGAAGGTTATAGCGTATGCTTCAAGGCAACTCAAGAATCACGAGAAGAATTATCCGACGCATGATTTGTAGCTCGTAGCGGTTGTGTTTGCACTGAAAATCTAGCGGCATTATCTTTATGTGGTCCATGAACGTGTTCTCATACCACAAAAGTCTTCAATACTTATTCAAGCAGAAGGAGATAAAATTAAGGCAGTGAAGATGGTTGGAATTGCTCAAGGATTATGATATGAAGATTTTGTACCATCCAGGGAAGGAGAATGTGGTGGCCGACACCCTTAGTCGGAAGTCCATGGGTACTTTGCTCATTTGGAAGCAGATTAGAGGTTTTGGCTCGGGAGGTTTATCAGTTGGCTAGTCTGGGGGAAATGGCTTTTGCACAAACGTTTTTGAATCTACACCCTTCAGAATCGGGGGTGCGTCTGGGATCTGATCAACCCTCGAGTTATAGGTTTCCACCTTTTTGTCGTTAACTTCTATATTCTTTTCGCCTGATTCAATCCTCTCTGTGAGGTCCTCGAACATCTTCATAATAGCGGGGTCGGCTGCTGACCCATTATTGCTTGACCTTTCTGGTGCTTGTTCAACTCGAGGAGCCATTTCTGGCGGTACTGTGCTTGGAGTTCTCTGAATGCTTTGTAGTTGAGCAATAGCCCCCTGTTGTGCTTGCAACATCTCAAAAATGACATGGAGGCTAACTTCCCCTTCCTTTTGAGCGGGGGCTCTCTGCGCTTCATGCTGGTCTCCATCGCGCACAGTCTCATCTGTATGAGAGCTTACATCGACATGTTGATCATTGCGTGAGCCTTCATCGACGGGGATTTGCACTGGTGCCTCTTAGGGTTTTGCGGTGGTACACCGACACGTGAAGCACCTGCGCCATTCTCTCCATGATCCTTATGATCGTTGTTTTCATGTGCATTTACTAAGTTAGACATTTTTCTTACCTGAAATTGAAGATTCTTCGACAAGAAAATGTGTAAAGAATGACTTGTGTTTTTAGAAAACCAGCACTAAAACAATCACTATTATTTTTAGCCCCACGGTGGGCGCCAAATTGTTTAACTTGAAAATGGTAATTACAATTATATTTGATTTTGTGGTTCTAAAAATATATGATCTATTGTAATACTAGTTGTTTAGGCAATAGATGCTAAGCGAGAAGTAAGAAAATGAGATAAGGGCGAAGGATAGTGAGATTATGCAAACCGAGCAGTGGAGAGATGGGGTTTCGAGCTTGATCGAATAGGCCTCGAGGTTGAGAGCTTGACGGGGGGCGGTCAAAGATGGTACAATAGTATTGAAGGCCTAGAAGATTACCTCTTTAAGATCAATAATGAGTAATAAATGAAGAACAATTAATGAACACAATAAATTAGTAGAGCAATTATAGAGAATGTTTGTGTTAAGGAGCAGAGAATGTTCTTTTTCTTGTATTGAATATCATGTGTCTTACATAATGACAAGGGTCCTATTTATATAAGAGGGGGAATCCCAACATAGTACATGTATAATTATTACAAAGAGAGATGGTTGGTACAACCATTTAATGCCACAGTACGGGCTTGTACCATCTTATGGACTTGGTTAGCTTTAACCTCGTGCCTTTTGGGTGTTTCCCGCTTCTTATGATGGTCTTCGATTTACACCGCCTCGAGGTCGAGAATCCTCGGCATGCCTCCTCGATACCTAAACTCGAACGGCTTCGAGCCTTCTGAGTGTCGTAATGATCATAAAATCGGCCTCTCTGATTTTAGCCGCATACAATACTTCCCATACTGGTAGAGCACATAAATCACAAATCCTAACCAAACCACCCAGAAATCACATCAAAACCAACCGGAATGAGTAATAGTGAGTTCATTCTATTCTTATATCTCTCCATTGTGAACAAACAAAGACGATTGAAATGGGGTACTACTATAGAATCTCTCAATAGGGGTAAACACATAAGTAGAGTACAAGAATAAAGAAGCTCACCTATATATGAAGCAAGATAGGAGGACTTACCTTGATAAGCATAAGCGAGTCAAAATACGAATGATGCTCCTCTATAACAAATCAAAACCATACATGTGATGACACCGTATGGTGAAAAGGCCTCAGCCCTACCATGGAAAGCATATCAATGGATCTGGCCTCCCCCGCTAGGGCGCCCTTTACCCGTATATCCTCCACCCTCTATGTAGGTAGAGTAGCAACTTGAATGGAGCCCGTAGCTTGAGTGATCGGATGAAATCCTCCTCTCCCGAATCTGAGACAATCTCTCATGATGTTCCTAGTATAACCACACTAATAACAACCCCTTTGCGTGCGTAGTTGGTCGTACTAAATCTGCGCCAGATTACTAGAAAAATCATTATAGGAACCCCATGCCAGTGGTGCTATTACACCCCGTAAGTTTAAAAACCTTGATACCGTTATATATATATATATATACACTTGATATGGTTTATTGAGTCGAACATTTTTGTGAAAGAAAAAAAAGGTTTGAAAAATATGATTTTATATAGTTATTAATATTACTATTTTCGAATATGTTTTAAATTATACACATAATATGAAAAAAATCTATTTTTTCACTGTAAAGATATCAATTATTTCTTTCACAAGAAAAGGAGGTTATCTTCTTTATTTACCATTTTAAGAATTAAGCATATGAAAATTTGTACTCTTTATATGAGATTAGGAAAATTAGAAGTTGAAAAAATACATGTATTTTTACATGGAGGTTTTAATAAAATAATAGTGTGTGAATTTATTTTACAAGGCACCACATGACCGTAATAGTACGGCGTATAAAGCGTATTAAAAATAAGTAGAATTTTAAGTAATTTAAGACTATTCCTAATTATGTGGGTAATTGATTAATTACCCGGTAACGGGACACTACCTAATTATCCAAAAGTGAATAAAGATTAATATTTTCCACCTCTATCCCTACCTCACCCCACCCCCACCCGACCACCACGTGGCAGCACCCATTAAAGCATATGTATGACTCTTAAAGTCATTACATTAGGTGGCAAAGTATGAGAACTCTTTTGGGTTAAAGAATTAGAAATCTTCCAACATTAAGGCAAGTCCATCTTTCAAATTTTCCACCACTTCCTCGAAGTTTTCAGCACCCTTATAGATCAGCAATTTTTTGTTGTAATAGAAAGCTAAGTAGGGAAGATCAAACCTTACCAATTGGCACTCTTTTTTTTGCCTAGTGGTTTATGTTGTTTTACGTTGGTTTTATTCATGATTTTCACTTTTGTTACGACAGTTTCCTCCTTTGCTATTTCACCAGCCATGGCTAATTACACGAAGGATGTTCAAATTGGAAAAACAAGAGATCTGAACAACTGAAAATGGCCTTTTTTTTTTTTTTGGTGATTGGAATCAATAATGGATCCATTGATATGATGTAACGTGAAAAATTTGAAGGATCTGTAGGAATTCAAATATGATATTCCATAGCATCTTCAACGCTTCACGACCCGAGATTTCAGAGCACCTTAATTAACGTGTGATTTTACAATATTAAGGGAATACGGTGTAATCTTTCTCGAGAGAATCGACTCAGGTATGTTAAGGTTATCCCTTCTTTATTTTGGCATGATACAAGCAACGAAATGTAAACATAATGTTATTCCATAAGTGGTTCTACTCTTAGCACTTCAGGATGTCTATGTTATTCATTCCCGTAAAGTGATATTCAAGCATGTATAAGTATGTATCTAGTTCCCTCTTGAAGTATTTGATAAAGATGTTAATGTTTATAATATAGTGATACACGCATTTTCATGCATATTCATTTACCACCGCGCTACGGCCGATCGGGCATTTATACATTTACCACCGTGCTACGGTCGGTCGGAAAGTTACCACCGGTTGGGCAGTTATGTTTCATTATTTATCACCGGTTGGGCATTCATGCATATTCATTTACCACCGCGCTATGCCCGGCTGGGCAGCTACATATTTACCACCGAGCTACGGTCGGCCGGGAAGTCATGCATTTACCACTGCACGAAGGTCGGTCGGGCAGTTAACACTGATCAGTTGGGCAGTCATGAATCACACGATATGGATAATAGTCTCAATGAGAAGCATTATATCTATGTAAGTATAATAAGTATGCATATACAGTGGAACTTTAGAGATTCAAGTTTATTCTTATATGAATTTAATTAATGTTGACTTATTGTTATGTTCCAGTTCTGCCTTACATACTCAGTATATTTTTCGTATTGACGTCCTTTTATTAGAGATGTTGCATTAATTCTTGTAGGTATAGATAATCAAATTGACGAGCCCTCATAGTAGATGAGGTTTGCATTCAGCGAAGGGTTGGTAATAATCCACCTCACTCGGGCTGAAGCCGAGTCTATGAGTCATCATGTCAGAATTTTTCTACAGACTTATAGGTAGGTCGGTACCCTGTCCCATTTGATGTCAAATAATATTAGAGGCTTTGTAGATAGAGGTTCATTTTGTACAGTATGTCAGAGGCCTTGACGACCCATATGTAGTCATGTTTTAAGAATGGTGGTTCAGTAATACAATGTTGCCCCCTTATAGTTTTACATTATAAGTTGTGGTCATGTGGGCCCATGATAGTTACAAAAGGAATGAGTCCAGCTAACTCAAAATATGGATGTTCTAGTTTTGGTCGAACAATCATGAGTTACAAAGTGGTTCACTCGGGCCAGCACGGCACCGAGTGTCGGCCACGCCTCCCCAGGTTTGGGGCATGACAACTGCACTAAAAGATGACTTCTCCATATGTCTATCTTGACTAACTAGAGCACCTCGAGTAGTCTGAAGTGCGGACTAGACTAACTTTCTCCCCGAGACTCCTCTGTGATAGGTCATAGTTGAAGAGTAGAATCCATTGAATCCTCAAGAACCTCGAGACCTATTGGTCTCCTTATCCTCCCTTCTCGAAGTGTCCTCCTTATTTTTGTCAGCTCCCTTCTTGCTTTTCTTCTTCTTATCAACTTTAATTTTCAGCTGCTCCCCACTTTCTTTTTCAGGCACAATCTTTTTTTGGATTGGAGTGGAATGTTTCAACACTTGACCACTTCTCATGGTCACGACATTCACTGTTTCTTTGAGATTTCTCTCATTATCAGCTGGCAAAGTACCTAAGATTCTCTCAGAAAATGTAGTAGCAATTTGTTCCACTTGCTTCTCCATGTTTCGCAACCCTATGTCAAGTTCTTTGATAGCTGCACCATGAACATCTAGCATCTCATACATCTTGACAATAAAGGACTTCATCATATCTTTTAGCCCAGGATGATTGGATTGTTGAGGTTGAAACTGTTGCCTTTTCTCATTTTGGAAGCCTGAAGCTTTTTGTCCCTGGAATCTCGAGTTTTTTTTTTATTGCCATGCGTTTCCAGTACCCCCAGGTAAACTCCATGGAAAATTGGGGTGCTTCTGACCCATTGCATTGAACTTATATTTCCCAACAACATTAATTTCCTCAGTTGAGGCTTGACACTCATGAGTAGGTTGTCTTCTTCCTATATATCACAAGCTGCGTTGGGCTCACTGTGTATCAAGTCTAAGGTCAACTTGCTTATTTCCTTGGACATGGCATCAAGATGTACCTGCACATATGTGTTAGCATCAACTTGGAAATAACGGTTGATCTTCTTCTTTCAGCAATCTCCGAGGGCCGCTGATTTGCATCTTCAGATAACTCATCTAGAATTGTGCCTATCTCCTCTAGAGTCTTCTTCATTAACGGGAATCCAACTACATTATTCAATGTTCTCCGTGAGGACGGTGTCATTCCATCCCAAAAATCCTTGAGTTTCATCCAGAGTTCAATTCCATTATGTTGACACTTTCGCACTATATCCTCAAACCTCTCCCAAGCTTCAAATGCAGTTTCAGTCTCGTTTTGGCAAAAGTTATGGATTTCTCTTCGAAACTTTTCTGTCTTAGCTGATGATAAATATTTATAAGAAATTTTCTATTCATCTCATCCCATGTTCTAATCGATCCATTAGGCAATCTTCGAAGCCAATTCTTTGATTCATCTTTGAGTGTGAAGGTGAATGCTCTTAAGTAAAGTGCATCTTGTGACACACCATTGTATTGAAAGGTGTTCATAATCTCCTTAAAGTCCATCAGATGATTGTCTGGATCTTCGTTCATCTTTTCTTCGAAGGCACGACTGTTTTGAAGAGTTTGGAGCAACCCTTGCTTCAACTCAAAATTGTTAGCTGCAGCGGGAGGTGGTCTAATACTTGATAAATCTTTGTTGTATACCAGTCTAGCTTAATAACCAAGTGATCTCCCAACATTAAGCGCTATGTTCCCAAACTGGTCTGCAACCAAAGGATGATTCTGAGCAATTCTCCGAGACCTCTCTTATTCATAGACAATTTGTGCCTCACTAAGAGCTTCTTCCTCAACATCCCTTGTAGCTTTCTCTTGTTGTTGGGATGCCTCTCTTGCAGACAAATCTACATTACAATCATCTACAACCATAATTTATGTCACAACCCAAACTGGAGAACCATGATTGGCACCCGGGCCATACCTGCTGAGCACCAACGCACATTTTATTTAACGTTTCTTATTATATATAAGGGTCGACATTATCAATATAAATGCTAGACATAAATCCTGAACAACCAATAATTAGAGATAATGGCATGAACATATATGACATGGGTCGACAAGGCTGTTATGAAGATATATATAAGGCACGAGCTGACAAGCAACCATGAGAGACTACACAACAAAAATCAGTCGACAAGGCAATCCAAACTATATATGAGTCGACACCTAACTATAAGCCTCTAAAGGAACGTAAGTGCTGCAACATTGCCAGAACAGGGCTCGACATACCCATAATGCCTATAACAAAAAATGCATACCAAGACCACGGCATGTCCGGAGAAGGCTCGGTAAAAACGTACTCAACCATCATAGGCTCGGTAAGCATCATCATCTTATCGTACCCGGCTGTAATAGGCTCGGTAAAAACGTACTCAACCATCATAGGATTGATAGAATCGTACTCGGCCACGTGGAGCTCGGTAAAACCCAAGTGACCAGTGGTTGCACCATAGGATCCGTATCCGGCCGACTATAGCATGGCTCGGTAGAGTAAAATAGGTACATATCTATAATGCATGCTGGACTTGTTGGTATCACATTCTGAACCATTTGGAGTGATGTAAGGTTGGTAACCTTCATACATGATATTAGTACTAACCCTTCATCATGGATCTTATAAGAATCAGGAAGTACCAACAACATTCATAACATAAGAATAAGAGAATCAACATCAACATCAATCCTTCCATAAGAAGGGAAACAATTTAAGTATTGCTAGCTTCTGAGAGTGAAGTTGGAAGCTCGTTCATTACATTATGTACAATCGGAATCATGCAAAAGAAGGAAAGGGATAGCCTCACATACCTTTTATATACTGCCCGACCTCAAGCTATGCAAATGTCATGACTCTTTAGTCTTCAATAAGAGAAATGACATTATCGTTATCGTTTAAGCGTCGTAACTATTATGTATCAACTACAACCTATTTTATGATGAAACGGAAAGCACCTCCCATATTTATATGACTTACCACAAGTTAAAACAATTACCAAATAGCCCAAAAAATGTCAATAATAGTTATATAGAGCGTCGCAAAATAGTCCACCAACCAACAACATTACTATCAAGACTTTCGATATATATCTCACAAGTTCTAGCTTTAACGACTAAGCTATAACTTGGAAATATTATATACATGTAGGTTAAGAGGTTCCTTACCTTTAAACAGATTGAAAAACTCCAATTTGACCATAATTTTTCACAAAGTATCCCTCAAGTACTGCCACAACAACATAGAAGCGAAATTAGCAATCAATTAAAGTTTTCGCCACTAGAAAATCACCTAGGTTTGATATTAAAAACTTGAGGGAGTATTTTACAGAACATAAAACACTTAAAAAAACCTCCCAAACGACCTGGAACACCACAAAAATCAGAAACAATACGATGAATAAGAAACTTACTAGCACCACGGGATTCCCGACACTTGATTTGTGTTTTTTTCCCTTTCTTTGGGTCTTGGATCATGGGAGAATCTTGAGAGAGTGATTTTAGGGTTCTAAGGTCTGAATTTACTAAAAACTAATTATTTAAAATGGGATTGAGGCGTCTTATATGTATCCATATATTTCAACCATCTATGTGGGGCCCATGGAGAGCTGCTTGGTGCAGTCTCGCTATATCGCGAATATATCTCTACTCCTAGATTGTATTGATGAATGGTTGGATCTTCAATTTGGTGGGTAGATTAGCCCGTAATTCCAAGTAAATTGGGATATAAGCATAGTAACATTTGAACTAAAGTTTAAGAAAAATTATGAACGTAAATTGAGACAACATTTGTCAACTTTTGTTTCATCACTCTTTTGACTTCAAGACCTATGATGCGGATATTACATGATTAAAATACATTAAAACACGACCTCTTGGTAATATTAAGCACCTATATTTTTACCCAAAAATACGAGTTACAACATCTTTGATTCGTTTAACTTCTAATACTTGTTAACCACTCTTATACACCCTTGTATAGTGTAAGACCACTAGGATTAACTTCTTATCATCTCAAATATACTATCTTCAGGGATTTACGTCGACTAACTTATGGCGTGATCAAACATATGCAAATACTGGCTGTAACACCCTCCCCCTTCCCCTCAGGAACATTCTTCCTCTGATATAAGGGTTTATGGGGAGTCTAACTCATCGTGGATTCCAACGGAAATTTACGGTTGAGTTTCCCCTATAAAATAGACACTAGCAAAACTTGAGAAGTTAAACCCATCCTAAGGCCTCACAATGCTATACAAAGCTTTATGGATATGTAAATTATTTGCATATCACCAATTTGTATTAAGAAAGAGTATTCTCAAGTTGTGGCTTACCTCATAGAGACGTTTCACCTTCTATTGCGTCCTACAATCCCCCGACATCCTTTTTATCTTCAATCTGGAACAAGTAATGGTATTTAGACTTCATATCCTCTTCTGCTTCCCATGTCATTTCTTATGTATTTTTGTTCCTCCACAATACTTTGACAGAAGCTACATCATTTATTCTCAGCTTGCGGGACTAGCCACTGGCACTTCTTCATATGATAGATCTTCTGTAACTTGTACATCTTTGATAAGGATGACCCGAGAAGGATCTCCAATACATTTCCTCAACATAGATACGTGGAATATCGGGTGGACAAATTTCAATTCTGATGGCAATTCTAAATCATAAGCGACATGTCCATCCGTCGAAGAATTTTGTACTGCCAGATATACCGGGGACTCAGATTACCCTTCTTCCAAAAATGCATAACACCCTTCATCGACGAGATCTTCAAGTAAACCCAATCACCAATCTCAAATTCCAGATCACGACGTCGGACATCGGAATAAGACTTTTGCCTACTTTGTGCCATCATCAGTCGCTCTTGTATCACTTCCACCTTCTCCGTGGCTTTGTTAATCAAATCTGGCCCATATAATTCAGTCTCACTGACTTCGAACCATCCAACTGGTGATCTATATCTCCTCCCATATAGTGCCTCGTACGAGGTCATTTTAATACTAGAATGGTAGTTATTGTTGTAGGCGAATTCTATGAGTGTCAGGTGGTCATCCCAATTCCCCTTGAAATCAAGAACACATGCTCGTAGCATATCTTGAAGTGTCTGAATGGTAAGTTCAACCTATCTGTCAATCTCTGCAGATGGAATGCAGCGCCGAGATTCACTTGTGTGCCTAAACACTTATGAAAAGACCTCCAAAAATTATCCATAATATGAGCTCCTCGGTCTGATATAATATATACAGGCACACCATGAAGCCTAACAATCTCCTTTATATACAACTTCACATAATCTGCAATCGTGTAAGATGTCTTAACTGGCAGAAAATGGGCACATTTTGTAAGATGATCAACTATCACCCAGATGGAGTCAAACTTACGATAAAAGCGAGGTAATCCAATAATGAAGTCCATAGTAATCACATTCCATTTCCAGGTCGGAATCTCTATATTCTTAATCAATCCATCGGGTTTCTGATGCTCGATCTTTACTTGTTAACAATTGGAACACTGGCTACAAATTTTGCAAGACTTCTTCATGTTATCCCACCAATACTGCTCCTTAACATCATGATACATATTATTGGAGCTGGGATGGATGGAATATTGGGACTGATGAATCTCAATCATAATCTTCTATCACAACCTTGCCACATTAGGCACACATAATCAACACTATTATCTCAGTGCCCCATCTCCTTCGATCTCGAAAGCCGTAATTTTACATTGTTGAATGCTCTCTCTTAATCGTGATAAGGTAGGATCTTTATATTGTCGTGCTTTTACCTCATCTACAAAAGATGATTTTGATATATTCTGTACGGTAACATCTCCGTCATTAGAGTCAAACAATCTGATGCTCATATTGGCTAGCTGATGAAGCTCTTTAGTCAACCCCTGTCTACCTTCCTTAATGTGTGCTAAGCTTCCCATTAACTTACGACTGAGAGTTCCTGCCACAACATTGGTTTTACCGGGATGGTAAAATATCTCTACATCATAATCTTTCAGTACTTCAAGCCACCTACGATGCCTCAAATTCCACTTATTCTGCTTGAAGATGTACTGTAAACTCTTGTGATCTTTTTAGATTTCAACATGGACGCCGTATAAGTAGTGTCTTCATATCTTCAAAGCATATATTACTGCAGCCAATTCCGAATCAAGAGTCGGGTAATTCTTTTCATGCTTCTTCAATTATCTTGATGCATAAGCAATCAGCTTCCCATGTTGCATCTATACGCACCCCAAACCTATACATGAGCTATCACAGTATGCCACACAACCTTCTGTTCCTTCCGGGAGAGTGAGTACTGGCGTGGATGTCAATCGACTCGTTAGCTCCCGAAAACTTCTTTCACAAGCGTCAGACTACTGGCACATGGTACCTTTTGGTGTTAACATAGCCAGCGGTGCTGATATATAGAGGAAAAACTTTATACAAATAGCCTATAATATCCTGCTAGCCCCAGGAAGCGGCGGACTTCTTATTGTGTTGTAGGTCTCGACCAATGCTACTGAGTTCATCCAGAATTAACATTTGGAGAGCTTAGCATATAACTTACGATCCTGAAGGGTCTATAATATTATCTGCAAGTGGCTCACATGTTCCGCCTCCAAACGAGAATACACCAGAATGTCATTAGTGAATACGATCATGAAATCATCAAGATAAGGCCTGAATACACTATTCATGAGATCCATAATTGTTACTGGGGAATTTTTTAGCCCGAACGACATCACCAAGAACTCAAAGTGCCCATATCCTATCCGGAAGGCCGTCTTTTGAATATCCTTCTCCTTAACCCGCACCTGATGATAACCTGAGCGTAAGTCAATCTTTGAGAAATAATTGGCACCCTGGAGTTGGTAAAACAAGTCGTCAATCCTTGGAACTGGATACTTGTTCCTTATAGGAAACTTACTCAACTGTTTACAAGCAATACACATCATTAATGACTAGTTTTTCTTCCGCACGAATATGAATAGCGCACCCCAAGGTGAAGTGCTAGGCCTAATTAAGCCCTTATCCAGCAAGTCCTTCAACTGCGCCTTCAACTGCGCCTTCAACTCTCACAACTCTACTGGGGCTATCCTATATGGAAGGATAGAGATCGATTGAGTTTCAAGCAACACATAAAAGCTAAACTCAATATCCTTTTCAGGATGAAGGCCTGAAAGTTCATCTGGGAATTCATTGACCACGGGGATTGATTGTAAAGTAGGTGGATTCGCCTCCGCATCCCTAACGCGGACCAGATAATAAATGTAACCTTTTGAGATCACTTTCCTTGCCATAAGATAAGAAATAAACCTACCTTTTGGCATAGCAATGTTCCCCTTCCATTCGATGACGGGTTCATCAGGAAACTAAAACCTAACCATCTTTGTACGACAATAAACATTTGCAAAGCATGAGGCTAAACAGTCCATTCCTATTATGTCACGCCCCAAAATCGAGGGACGAGACCGGCGCCTAACCGAGTGAACCCGGCCAAGCGAACCTGATTTGCCTTTCCTATCCCACGTGTTACCCGTGATTTCAATATACATTATTCATGTGAAATAACCATTTATAACTTAAGCGTAAACTTATGGCTTGAATTCATTTCTACTTTTTATCATTCCCAACATAGGATGCCAATTACTTACGAAATACATAAAACATTTACCAACGTGGACCACGATTCTGAACTGTACGCTTACTACCCAAAATACATGTATACATTACCCACATTGTGTCTACGGAGCCTCTACAAATACTAAAGGGTTTACATACTACTTGCCGGTAACAAGGCCCCGACTATACCTTACACTACACCATAAACTCAAAATAAGGCGACAAGAGCCACACGTGCCCCCAGGAGGAGGTGGGGCTCACCAGAACAGCTGACGGAAAGGAGAGGAGGCACTAGTGATGGTGGGATGAATTACCTACTGTAGAACTACCTACATTTATATAAGAAAATATAGCGCCCTCGGCAAAAGGGACGTTAGTACTGTGGAATCGTACTAGTATGTATGAATAAACTTTATCCCAAGTACAATCAAACAGTACACAATTAAGAGATAGTAATAGAACCAATTAATCAATGCACGTGGAAAGAAACAACGAAAATCAAACAAGTTTCACAATCTGTCCTTTTCCCCTGACAACATCATCATATTCAAGAGCTCATAGATTTTCATTTCAGTAGTGATAATGATCACATTCCATCCTTATTACCTCGGCCACCCTTATCACCACAATCCACACCTTATTACTTCGTGTTGCGGCGCGCAACCCGACCTTGCCTGACAATTTAATCCATCCTTATCACCACAACCCACACCTTATTACTTCGTGTTGCGGCGCGCAACCCGACCTTGCCTGACAATTTAATCCATCCTTATCACCACAACCCACACCTTATTACTTCGTGTTGTGGCGCACAACCGACCCTGCCTGACAATTTACATTCACAACAACAATCACAAACAACTTACATCCCAAGAATCATCATTTCATGGAACACGAGGGTGACGACCCAAAGGGTCATCACCTATGTTATTACACATTCCGTACTTCTGAGGCCTTTAAAACCTCATTTTTATTTACCTCGATTTGCATGCATAGTCCGAGCGTGTAGTCGGACAGCTTAAATATGAAATTCTATGAAAAATGCTAAGATTTGATATTAAAATGAATAAGTTTAACTTCGGTCAACATTTTGGGTAATCGGACCCGAACCCGTGATTTGACGGTCTCGGAGGGTTTGTATGAAAATATGGGACTTGAGCGTATGCCCGAAATCGAATTTCGAGGTCCCAAGCCCGAGAAATGAATTTTTGAGTAAAATTATTTTCTGAAAATATTTAAGGAAATTGAGAATGAAATATGATTAGAAAGTGATGGTATCGGGCCCGTATTTTGGTTCCGGCACCCGGTACAGGTCTTATATATGGTTTAAGTCCTTTCTGTAAAGTTTGGTTGAAAACGGATCTAGTTTTACATGTTTCGGACTTAAAACAGAAAATTTGATGTTTTATGAAATTTGACAGAATTTATGGATTTTGAGGCTTAATTCGATGTGTATGATATTATTTTGGCGATTTGATCACACGGATAAGTTCATAGGATATTTTTGAGGTAGTGTGTGTATTTGGTTTGGAGCCCTGAGGGCTCGGGTGAGTCTTGGATAGGCCACGGATTGCATTTTTCTGAACTTAGAACTGCTGGTGTGACTGATCTGCAGGCTTCGCAGTTGCGAAGCCAGCATCGCAAATGCGAAGGTGAACTGGCTAGCATAGGATCAAAAATGCGAGCCATTCATCGCAAATGCGAAGTCCCTCCTCCTGCAGAGTGATCGCAAATGCGAGCCATCCATCGCAAATGCGAAGTCCCTCCTCTTGCATAGTGATCGCAAATGCGAACTATGCTTCGCAATTCCCATGTCAGGGGTGTTCGCATTTGTGATGCCAACCAGTAGCCTGCCCTGTACAACACCTAGTTTTTACTTCATATTTCATATTTTCTCAAACTCAACACTCTTAGGCTATTTTTCCAAAGAACAAGACTCTTCCAAATCAATTTTAAGTGGTTTTTACTCATTTCTTTCAATCATTAACATCATTTAACATGTTTTCAACTTAAATCAAAGATTTTCATGGGTGAAATTGGGTGTTTTGGGTAGAACTTGGGTTTTTTCTAAATTGGGGTTTGAGTGGGTGATTGACCTTCGATTTGAGAGATTTTTATATGACTAGACTCGTGAGAGTACGAAGGTTCTGAAAATGTAAAATTTACCCGACTCCGAGATGCTGGTTTGAGGTGCGTTTTGGTCATTTCACCTAATTTCGCGTCGTGATCTTGAATTAAATAGTAGAATCAGTTGCATGAGATGTTATTTACGGTATGAAATTTATTTTAATAGATTTGGGCCATTGGAGTTGGATACTTGTGGATAACGTGTGGTTTTTGGTTGATTGCTATACTTCAGACCCGAGGTAAGTGTTTGGTCTAACCTTATCTGGAGGGAATAGGAGTTGAGTATTATTTGTTACTTGCTAATTGTCAAATAAGATGTATAGGCATGGTGACGAATATCTATACATTGGTGTCTAGCATGACCGTGAGTCCTTATATCGCGAATATTCTAATTTTGCTGTAACTTCCATGTTTAATTGATGATTTTCTATATGTTGTAAAGATCATGTGAAGGGAATTGTGATCTTTAAACCCCTTTGGATCATTGGCTCAAATTGTAGCATGAATGGTGAAGATATATGAGATAATTGAATCCTTTGGAGCATTGGCTCAAATTGTAGCACGAATGGTGAAGATATATGAGATAATTACATCCTTTGGAGCATTGGCTCGAGTAATAGAATAAATTATGGAAATGAAAGTGAAAGAAAGAGAAAGAGTTATTGAAATTTACCCTTGTCGGGTCATCGTTGTATATTTTCCTTGCTGGGATTTAATTGTTTAATTGATGTTCCCTTGCCGGGATTTAATTGTTTAATTGATGTTCCCTTGCCGGGATTTCTATTTTTACTCTGCTTATTTCCTTCCCCTTGTTTGTGATTGTTGTTTGGGTGAGGAAGAGTGTTAAAGCACGAAGGGTGATGCCGTGCCATATTTATATTTATTATGCACGAGGGGACATTCCGTGCCATGTTTATATTTATTATGCACGAGGAGACATTTCGTGCCATATTTATATTTATTATGCACGAGGGGACATTCCGTGCCATGTTTATATTTATTAGGCACGAGGGGACATTCCGTGCCATGTTTATATTTATTATGTACGAGGGGACACTCCGTGCCATGTTTATATTGATTATGCACGAGGGGACATTTTGTGCCATGTTTTATATTAGTATTATGCACGAGGGGACATGTTGTGCCGCATCTTTCACTATTTAATCTTTGTTGTCATATCCCGTCATTATTTTCAGATATTTCAGACTGTTGTTTTCATTTCTGTCATTTTAGTATTTGCTATGTCTTACCCCCATCATGTTCTCCCCGTAATTGTATTCTTGTTTAGTTTCTGCTATACTATCGAACTGCACAGGTACACTTTGTTGTCGTGTCTTAGCTTCATCACTACTTCGCCGAGGTTAAGCTCGGCACTTACTCAGTACATGGGGTCGGTTGTACTGATGCTACACCTGCACTTCTTTTTGTTGTGCAGATTACGCAGCCGAACCCGGAGGACATCATTAGTGGGAGTGTCTTTCAGCATATCATAGAGGCTTCAAGGTATACCCGCTGGTGTTCGTGGGCCTTGGCGTCTCTTCCATCCCTATGTCTTCACTTCTGTCTTGTTTTTTTCCTAGTTTTAGAGACAACTATGTATTCTCTTTTCAGACTTGTATTTAGCACTCTTATAGACAGTTCGTGAGTTTGTGACTCCAGGTTTTGGGAAAATTTACGCGTTGTTGTATTATGTTATCCTTATTTAGCTTGAAACCATATTTAATTTCCGCTGTTAAATTGTGAACCGTTTAGTTTATCCTATTAAATTGATGTTAATATGCTAGTTTATCTATACATGTTTGCTTGTCTAGCGGGTTCAACGTTAGACGCCATCATGGCCCGATGGTGGGATTTTGGGGCGTGCAAGTTGGTATCAGAGCACTAGGTTACTTAGGTCTCACAACTCACGGACAACTTGGTAGAGTCTGAGGGATCGGTACGGAGACATCCGTACTTATCCCCCAGAGGCTGCAAAGTTAGGATGACTCAATATTTCTTTTCTTCTCTGTCGTGCGCTATGATTCTGAGTACTGATTTATTTTCTATTCTATTCTCTCGAGATGGCGGGGACGCGTGCTTCTATTGGTTCCGCCCAACATCCTAACGCTCCTGCTAATGCTCCTACTCGGGGTCGAGGTTGAGGAAGAGGCCGTGCTAGAGGCCGAGGTCGGGGTCGGCTCAACCTAGAGCAACAGCCCCAGTGGAGGACCCTCAGGTCGAGTCTGACGAAGAGGTCCCAGTTCCGGAAGTCGGACTCATGGAGAGTGTAGCACAGGCGGGTCTTCTTCCTACAGCACCAGTCGTCTCTCAGGCTGGGGGAGGTGCCCAGACTTCTGCCACCCGCGTGCCAGAGCAGCTAGCTTCACGATTACAGACTTCGGCATCTCAGCCAGCCGAAGTAGCTCAGTCGGGTATTGCAGCACCGGTAGTAGAAGGGGCACCTATGTCAGATGATGCTCTGTGGAGACTGGACAGGTTCACTAAGTTATTCACTGCTATTTTCACTGGTTCACCATCAGAGGACCCCTAGGATTATTTGGATAGCTTCCATGAGGTTCTCCGAAATATGGACATAGTGGAGTTCAACGGGGTTGACTTTGCTACTTTTCGGTTATCTGGTGCAGCCAAGAGTTGGTGGAGAGATTATTGCCTAGCCATACCAGCTGGATCTACACCTTTGATTTGGACTCAATTCTCAGAGGTATTTCTGGGGAAGTTCCTTCCCATCACACAGAGAGAGGACCTTCGGAGGCAGTTTGAGCGTCTCCAGCAGGGATCTATGTCAGTCACTCAGTACGAGACCAGATTCATCACTCTAGCCTTACATGATCTTATGATACTTCCCAGTGATCGGGAGAGGGTACAGATATTTATCGAGGGATTGGCCCGGCTTATCAGACTTCAGATGGCTAGAGAGTTAGGTACAGACATATCGTTCCAGGATACGGACAATGTGGCTAAGAGGGTTGAGATGATTTTGTCGTAGGGTGGTGGTCAGAGGGTTGACAAGAGGCCCCGTCATTTCAGTCGTTTCAGTGGAGCATCATCTGAAGGAAGGAATTCTTCAAGCAAAGGTCATACTCCCAGAGCTTTTCAGTCAGCTCTCCAGGTTTCCCATGGTACTTCAGGTGGTCGTGGTTATCAGACGCACTATTCCTATCAGCAACCTTACAGTGCGCCACCAGCACCTATCGGTGCACCGCCGCACCAGAGTTTCCGGGGTGGTCATTCAAGTCGACAGGGTCAGATCCAGTTCTTTCAGCAGTCGAAGTCTTGTTACACTTGTGGGGATCCGGGTCACCTTGCCATATTCTCTCGAGCATCAGGTAGTTCACATCATCAGGGTTCTCGTGCCATAGTACATGCACCAGGTGTTCCACAGCCTGCCCAACCAGCTAGAGGTAGGGGTAGAGGTCCTAGAGGTTGAGCTAGAGGTCATAGAGGTGGAGCTCAGGCTGCCAGAGGTGGAGGCCAGCCAGCAGCCGACCCTCCCAGAGATGTGGTTCAGGGTGGTGAGGCCGAGCCCTGATGTTATGCTCTTCCCCCCAGGCTAGAGGCTGAGTCTTCAGATGCAGTCATTACAGGTAATATTCGGGTTTGTGACAGAGATGCTTCAGTGTTATTTGATCAAGGGTCTACGTATTCGTTTGTGTCCTCATATTTTGCACCATACCTGGTCATGCCTAGTGATCCACTGAATATTCCTATTTATGTATCTACACCAGTGGGTGATTCTATCATGGTCGATCGAGTCCATCGTTCTTGTGTTGTGGTGACCGGGGGTCTTGAGACCCGTGTTGATTTGTTGCTTTTAGGTATGTTCGACTTTGATGTTATATTTGGGATGGACTAGTTATCCCCATATCATGCTATCTTGGATTTTCATGCCAAGACGGTGACCTTAGCCTTGCCAGATTTGCCCCGTTTTGAGTGGAAAGGAACTCCTGGTTATTCTACGCACAGTGTTATTTCGTACGTGAAGGCTCAGCGTATGGTCGAGAAGGGGTGTTTGGCTTATTTAGATTATGTGCGCGATTCCAGTGTTGAGCTTCCCTCTATTGATTCGGTGCCCGTGGTTCGTGAGGTTCTTGAGGTTTTCCCTTCAGACCTGCGGGGGATGCCACCCGACAGGGACATTGATTTCTGCATTGATTTGGCTCCGGGCACCCAGCCCATTTCTATTCCGCCGTATCGCATGGCCCCGCTAGAGTTGAAAGAGTTGAAGGAACAGTTGCAAGATTTGCTTGGGAAGGGTTTCATTAGACCCAGTGTTTCTCCTTCGGGTGCTCCAGTATTGTTTGTGAAGAAAAAGGATGGTTCGATGAGGATGTGCATTGATTACCGGCAATTGAACAAGGTTACAACCAAGAATAACTACCCACTGCCGAGGATTGATGATTTTCTCGATCATCTTCAGGGTGCCACGGTATTTTCAAAGATAGACTTGATATCTGGCTACCATCAGTTGAACTTGATCTATGGAACTTGATCAAAACCAAGAAGAACTCGCGAATGCTCAAAATGAGAGGATGATTCTCATGTTGGAGGCCATTCTTGAAAATTAAGAGAAGTAAAACTTCGCACTAGAGGACTTAAAATAAGCACTACATCGAAATGATGAAACTATCTGCACATTGGAAGATCAAATGAAAATATTATTGAGGCTAATTATGCCTATCTATTTGAAAGTTCGGAAAGAGGGAAAGAAGAGTCCAATTTCGAGGAAGAAAATAAGTTTTATATTGAGGAATCAAGAATTGAACATCCGCAAACCGACTCCATGCTTGTTGGTGATGCCAAGAAAAATATGAAATTAGAATGAACCGAATCCGTCCATAATGAATTGAAATTTTGAGGCTTCATGTCACATTCCAAGCATTTCTCAACATTGGGGTTGTGTTGTGATATGGGAATTGAATTACACGACTCAATGAGGGATTGCGATGAAGAAAGACAATTGCCATACATTTTACAATTTGAAGGCACCAGAAGGCAAAATGACATTCCTCACATGAAATCCAAGAAATGAAGAATAAATAAATTAATGTGTGGCTTGATCATCTACTTACTACCCCATCCCCACCCCCACCCCCACCCCACCC
>ML338366.1:0-65267 GCA_005239505.1 Nicotiana paniculata
ATATATATATATATATATATATATTAGCTAGAAATATGCAGGTAAAAAATAAATTAAAAAATTATAATAGAAAAAAATAAAAAAATATAGAAAGACGTAAATTAGATAATCTATGACTATTTATAATTTAGAGTCAGTTAAATATAAAATAAAATTAAAATTTACTTAAGATAGTAAAGATTTATTGACTTTAAAAAGTAAAAAAAATTCAAGCAACAAAATAAGATCTTAAATAATTTATTCAAATTATTTATAATGTAAGAAAAACATTATTTTAATAACAAAAATAATAAAGTCATATTAATATTGAAAGCATAACATAATTTGTTTGAAAATGCGGTCCAATTTCGAAAGTAGAATGATAAGAATTTTTTGAATTTGAGATGAGATTGTTTTTTGATATATGATAAGAAAAATCATAGTTTGGAATATGAAAAATAAAGTCAAAGTTACTACTGAAATACTTTTTAATTTTTATCTATATTATATTAGAATGAGTATATGGTAGAAATAAATATTAAATTCAAACAAGCTAATGAAAAACCACATAATAATGTAATAATATTAGGTATTGAATAATATAATAACAAAACTAAAGAATAAATAGAGAAAAAAAAATATTGATTTTTTATCATAGAAAAAGGGGTAAAACTTATTTAAATTTGGGATGAAATATTTTTTTATATTGTGATAAGAAATGTCATAATATAGATAAATCCACGTATCTCATGTCTAATAGATAATCAAAAAACTAAAAATATTGAATAATAAAAATAAATTAGAGATAAATGTGAAGATATTTATAAATCATAGGTTTAGAAAATAAAGTAAAATATACAATACTTAAAATATTATTAAAAAATTTAAAATTTTCGAGAAATATTTTCAAAACAAAATAAATATTTATTTTATGATTAAAAAATTATATATTTTATCTATATAATATTAAAGAATATAGTAGTTGTTAATGATATTAAATAAAGTCACAAGTTAATGAGCCACATAAAACGTAATAAGACTACACATCACGAGGTGTGAGAGGTTGGCTATGGAGAGTGTGAGAAGAGGTCGAGGTAGGCCTAAGAAGTTTGGGAGAAGTTATTAGGCAGGACATGACGCTGCTTCAGCTCACTGAGGACGTGACACTTGATAGGAGGGTGTGGAGGTCGAGGATTAAGGTAGAAAGTTAGTAGGTAGTTTATAGTATTTACCGATAGGTCGAGGATATTCTTTGATTTTTATTACGGTATGTGTTTTTGTTCGCCTCAGGTATTGTATTCTGTGTTTCTATTATTGGATACTATTTATTTTTATTATGTTTTTTATTATTTTTATTATTATTTTTGTTTTCTTCTTCCTTGCTTCCCTCCTCTTCTTTGCCCTTCCTGAGCCGATGGTCTATTGGAAACAACCTTTCTACCTGCATTAGGTAGGGGTAAGGTTTGCGTACAAACTACCCTCCCCAGACCCCACATGTTGGGACCAAACTAGGTTCGTTGTTGTTGTTGTTGTTGTATTAGATAAAAATTAGCAAAATTAAAGAAAATTATTAAAAATTTACCATTAGAAATGAAAAGGATAGACTTTTTGAATTTGAGATTAGAAAGTTCTGAAAATTATGATGAGAATGCTTAGAATATAGAGTATAGATATAATTTTAACTTATTGTGTAGTAATCTTAATAAAAAAATTTATACTTTCATATTAAATACAAACGGGAAGAAGAATTCAATTTACTTTATTTTTGAAAATAATATAAAAGTAATAATTATTCATAGATTTATGACATATAAAAGATATAATGTGATTCGATCTATCGCTTTAAATTTATTTGATAAAATTAAGTAAATAAATAATACTAAAAAATATTATTGATAAATTTATTTGATTACTATATGATGTGTATTATTTGATTTTGTATAGATTTGTTATATTTCTGTACACTCTAATAAACAATAAAATAATATCTAATATTTCTTGAAATAATATGATATATTAGATCATAATATTATAAGATTAATATTATGTCAAATTGTGCGCGTCGCGGGGTTCTAACACTAGTTATATTAAAAGTTGGGTAGTGAAGCATGTTGGTGCGCCAAGTGACAATCAAAAAAGAAATCACTTGGCAATTTTAAGAGAACATTAATAGTTTGAATTATAAATAGAAACGTAATTAATGGAAGTAGTTGAATAAATTTTATACATAATCTAAATAGATTTTAGACAAATCTAATATATATATATATATCTATATTTATATTTATATGTATATCTGTATCTATATCTATATTTATATCTATATATTGATCCACTCATAGATTTTCTTCTATCTTAGCTAGAAATATGGAGGTAATAAATTAATTAATTTTTTTTTTGGTAACTAACTTTTGTATTAATCACCAGTAATTCTTTACAAAGTACCATAGCTAGCTAACGCAGCTAAAACTATCATATTTACATGAATCTCATTCTCTTCCTATCTTCCTATTTTAAAATCTATATCGTTGAACTATATCAACTATTCTAGGAGGAGCTCGTATACATCACACACAAGCTATTTCTTTGTCTATCCTCTCCCATCTTGTGCTTGTTTTCTCAAAAAATCTTCTATTTCTTTCAATCCATATACTATGTACGACTTCAGTGTATAGCATCTTGAAAAGTTGTGCTTCCTTTGATTTGCCTTTAGCCCTCTTAACCACCTCATGCACATGCTGTTCCAAGGTAGCTGCTAGTATACTTTCATTCCGTGTACAATGCATCAGTTTCTGCATCACTGCTTTTATATAATCACATTCCACAAAGAGATGGTCTTTAGTTTCCTCTTCCTTCTGGCATAAACTGCACTTATCATGTAACGACCCGACCGGTCGTTTTGAGCTCTAGTGCGTCGTTCAGCGGTTTGAAGTCGTGAGCAACTCCGTGTCAGGTATTATGACCCGTGAGCGTGGTCAGAATTGAATTCCAGGAAGTTTAGAATTGATTTGGAAAGAAAATTCTAATTTCAGAAGCCTTAAGTTGGAGAAATCAACTAAGATTGGAATTTTGAGTAACCGATCTCCGAATCAGGATTTGAAGGTTCCAACAGGTACGTATGATGATTTCGGACTTGGGTGTATGTCCGGATCGGGTTTCGGATAACCCGGGAGCGTTTCAGCATATAGCGTGGGAGTTAGCATTTTTGAAGGATTTCATGAATTTGGGCTTGAAGTGCATATCAGTGAGGTTGATGTCTGTTTGGGGTTTCGATTCTGGGAATAGCTCCGTATGGTGATTCTGGAATTGGGAGTGCGATCGAAAGTAAATTTGGATGTCCGTAGGTCATTTTGGAGTCGTTTGGCTAAAGATAGAAATTTGAAGGTTTTTGGAAAATCCGACCGGAAGTGGAAGTTTTGATATCGAGGCCGGGATGCGATTCTGGAAGTTGGAGCAGGTCCGTAATGTTGAATATGACTTGTCCGCAATATTTGAGGTCAATCAGACGTGATTTGATAGGTTTCAGCATCGGATGTAGAAGTTTGAAATTCTAAGTTCTTAAAGAATTGGATTTGAGTGCGATTCGTGATTTCGGCGTTGTTGATGTGATTTGAGGGCTCGAGCAAGTCCGCGTCATGTTTTGGGACAGGTTGGTATAATTGGACGGGGTCCCGGGGGCCTCGGGTGGATTCCAGGTGGTTAATGGATCAAAGTTGAAGTTGGAAAAGGGCTGGTTTTTGCTGTCATCTGGTGTGATCCGCACCTGCAAGGGTTTGGCCGCATGTGCGGAGCCGCATGTGCGGATAAGGGAGTCGCAGGTGCGAGATTTCGGGTCTGGAGCTGAGGGGCCGCAGGTGCGGGAGTTTGGTCGCACCTGCGGTATCGCAGGTGCGAAGAGATATCGCAGGAGCGGGTTTTTACTGGGCTGAGTCAGAGCCGCACCTGCGATGGTTTTTCTGCAGGTGCGGAGCCGCAGGAGTGGCTATTGCACCGCAGGTGCAAAAATTGCTGGAGGCAGTGGGGTGTTTTAAGAACGGATTTTGGCCATTTCTTCATTTCTCTCATTTTGGTGTGGCGATTTTTGGAGCTTCAAGGAGGGGGTTTTCAGCAAGCATCACTAGGTAAGTGATTTCTTCCCATTTCTAAGTTAAACATGTGATCTTGCATGGGATTGAACATGAAATTGGTAGAAAATTTTGGAACTTTGAAGAATATGGAAACATTTGGATTTTTAACCACGAATTGGGCATGAATATGTGAGTGAATTATATATTTTAGTTAGTAAGGCTATGGGTAGAATGTATCTTCGAGAATTTCGAATTTTCGGGCACGTGGGCCAGAGGGCATTTTGGTCATTTTGTCCGAGCGGGGTTGGGAAAGTATATAATCTGAATTTGTTGTGAGTATTAGGATGAATTTTCATTACTTTATCATTTATGTGGTAGTTTCAGAGCGTTGAGCGTCCGTTGGGGTCATCGGAAGGGCTTGGAGGCCGGTTAAGGAATTTCGGAGCAAGGTAAGTCTCCTTTCTAACTTTGTGAGGGGGAATCGTCCCCCTAGGTGAATTAATTCAGTATATGTTATTATCTTCGGGGGGCTACGTATGCATGAGGTGACGGGAGTCCGTACGTAGCTACTATTACGCCATGTTCGGGTAGCAAAAGATCCACTAGCAAGTTTTATGTGTGTACTTGTAACCCTGCCTATAATATTAAACTGCTAATAAGACTGAAAACGTGATCGAAAGTTTAAAAGACAACTAGAGTTCATATGGTTAACCTTCTAAAAAGAGAATAGTTTCCGCTGTGAATATATATGTGTACCTGGACTGAGTTGTATTATGGAGTGTTACTGAACTAGACAAATGAGTTTCAAAAATAAAGATTTCAAAACCTATATTTCATGTTTCTCTTAATAAAGACTTTACCATTTACCTGAGAAAAACGGAGAGAAAAACGGTTTTCTTGATAAAATACAAATTTATTATGTGGATATGTGTAACTTTGGGTGCCTGAGTCGCTTGAGTGATTCGCGAGCAGGAAGACCCTGTATTTGTGTATGTATTCTTATGAGCACCTGAGTCGCATGTATGATTCGCAAGCAGGCTAGTCGTATTATATTGAGAGGTGCACTTTTGGGATGGTTCGGTCGATCCCTCGGTAGTGCACAAAGAGGATTATTATATTGAGAGACGCACTTTTGGGACGGGCCGATCGATCCTTCGGAAATGCGTAGAGAGATTGAGAGATGCACTTTTGAGACGGGCCGATCGATCCTTCGGTAGTGCATAGAGAGATTGATAGCCGCACTTTTGGGACGGGCCAATCGATCATTTGACAGTGCATAGAGAGATTGAGAGATGCACTTTTGGGACGGGCAGATCGATCCTTCGGCAGTGCATAGAGAGGTTGAGAGCCGCACTTTTGGGACGGGCCAATCTATCCTTCGGCAGTGCGTAGAGAGGGTGAGAGATGCACTTTTGGGACGGGCCGATCGATCCTTCGGCAGTGCATAGAGAGACTGACTATCTTATGACTCCGGCCGGTTGTCTTACCCTTGTGTGCGCATGACTATTTGGTACTATTCTATTGGTATTGGCTTGACATGTATTTAGGAAAAAGGGAAGTGTACATTGTTGTTTATTCTAAGTGATTACCTGGATTTCTGTACTTGATATGTACTCGTTGCTCACTGTCTTACATGTCTACCGTATTTCATCATATTCTGTCATATATTATATTGTCGGACCCTAGTAAGTGTCTAATTTGACCTCTCGTCACTACCTCTATGAGGTTAGGCGGGCGACTTACTGAGTACACGTTATTTTTGTACTCATGCTACACTTGCTGTGCATTTTATTGCACAGGTACTTTCATAGCAATGTGGAGGATTCAGAGACTTAGGCGAGCTGCACCATCCGGAGGCGATCCGCGGCTGGCAGAGTCACGTTATACTATATTTATTCATTTTTTTAAAATTTTCTTGTACAGTTGTATTTTGGACAGGCTTGAAGTGATTGTATAACTTCTTAGAAGTTGCTCATGTACTTGTGACACCGGGTTCTGGGGATGTGTTGGGATTTCTTTCTTTAATTTGAATTGATGTGCTGCCGTAATTAAGTTTACTAAAACGTATTTATTTGATTATGAAATGCATGAAAAGTTAACGATTTCGAAAATGTTAAAACTGGAAAGTTGTTTCAATTAATTAATGGTTTGGCTTGCCTGACCATGTGTCCGGCGCCATTACGGCGTTAGGGATTTTGGGTCGTGACAACGTGGTGTCAGAGATCTAGGTTCCCGTAGGTCTCACGAGTCATGAGCAAGTCTAGTAGAGTCTTGTAGATTGATACAAAGACGTCTGTACTTATCTTCGAGAGGCTACAGGGCTGTTAGGAGTACTTCCCTTCTTGATTCTTCATCGTGCGCGTTGATTCCTTTGGGGCTTATTCCTATGTTCATTCCTACTCAATCTTACGCGTCGCGAAGCGCTTGCTATGGATCAGGAATTTGAGGAACGGAAATGGTGCTACAAATGTAATCCGAGATGCTTCCATGTGTAAATGGTCGTGGTTGTTGCTATGGCCCTGTGAAAGGGTAATATGTTGCTTCAACTCAGTAACTGTGTTTCTGGGAGCCTTAAGGCTGTGCTCAGGTAGTGATGATGGTTGGAATTGATTGTCGTGCAGTGTCGATATGATGATAGAACGTTTGCCCGTATGTTGGGGAAGATGAATGGTTTGAAGGGAGGTCTTCTCAGAGTATGATTTCGAGATTTCAGTGCTTTTGTTCCGGCAGAGGGAAGGCATTTGGAGTATGAATGGCTCGGTTGGGATTGATAAAGTAGTAAGACTTGGTGTCCTCAAGTGAGATGGGGTGTGCACCTATGACGTGTAGTCGTTGTTATTGATCGAATGGTATGTGTTAGTCTCGTCGGTGCTATGGTTTCTTCGGTTGCGTGGGGTCAGAGTATTGAGAGGAAGTATCGAAGAATACGATTGGCAAAGAATGATACTGGAATGAGGCTAGGCGATGGTTCCAGTTCTAGGAGGCCAGGTGTAAGAAGCGAAAGTCGAGCAGTCGCAAAGTGGGGGAGCGACAGCACAACTTGGAATTTGAATATATTTGTCGCGCATTAATGGGTGTCCATGAGGAGCGGACGAACTAGTAAGTTGGTAAATGAAGCAGGGCGTAGGATGGGGTATTGAAGTCGTAGAGTGCGTGCTTTTCAGCGTCATTGAGAGGTGCCAGCGGGTAATTTCTACAGGTGGGTTGTCTTTTGGGGATAAGTTAGCAATGGTGGGGTTGGCAGGTTCTGTGAGGGGTCATAGTGGCTAGTCGGTAGGAGATAGAATGTGTGAATGATGCTAGAGAATTTGAGTAGTTAGGGAGTGCTAGCAAGAGAATTTGGAAGATTTGGACGGATTGGCTGAGCAAGATCGTGTTATCAAAGGAGGAAGGATCTCAGCGGGGTCTAGAGTGGTGCAAGGAGTAGCTTCGGGCTAAGTGGGGGAGTCCCACCATCTGCAGTTGGGTTGTAGGATGGTCTTCGCATGTGGTCGAGGATTTTCGGCATGTTGGCAAGTTGTAAGGATCGTGACTCAGTCACGTGTGTGATTGAAAAAGGTGTTCCTGTGCTAGGAGAGCCTTGGAGTTGATTGTATTCGGGGTCAGTTAGAGCGGGTGGCTCTCAATAGCGGTCCTCATGAGTTCAAAAGTTAAAGAATGCGTCAATTAAGGATTTCAGGCAGCAGTATGATCGAGAATCGAGCTTTTGCAGAGTAATCTCTGTGAAAAATGAGGACGATTGGAATGTTCTATGATATGTTTGAGCATGCAGGAGAATATTGGAGGAGTGAGAGAGATAGACTCCGGGTTGAAGAAAAGATTATCAGAAGGGTATAAGACGAGTTGCGGGATTTGGGCAGCATGGTCTCGTGAATCAAGGTCACTCGGGATGAGTGAGGGTTGAGTTTGCTATGGGTTGAAGGAAGTTGTTATTGTTCCTGAGGCAACTAATGACGATTAAAAGAAGGTAGATTGATTAGCCATGGTTGGAATGGCACATTTGCGGCAGCGATCAGTTCCTTTGATGTGATTGGGTTATGCATGTGGTTTGTGCCGGTGTGTGCGGGGCTTGTCGGCCGTCGTAATGGATTTCATGAGGGAGCATTTGAGTGCTATGGCCTGTCAGGTATAGGCGGATCCCGGAAGGGTTATGGCGGTATAGAATACCGCTTAAGATTTGCATGATTTGGTTGATAATGGGAATTCACTCGTGTGTTGAGGTGGTACTCTTGAATTGAGTCAAGTAAAAGTTTCTATATGATGAAGTGTTCACCCTTTTGGTGGTTCGAAAGTTATGATGGAATTCTTGCGCTACCTCATGTTGGTATGTTAAGTGCGGGAAGAAGTATGTAACTGGGAGTAAGATCGAGATTTAGGTCCGATGTTTATAAGGATGTCATGAGTTTGGAAGAGCAAGACAAAGTGATTTGGAATTTCATAGTAAGCTGGTGTTATCTTCAGTGTCACCTGAGATTGATATTCGGTGAAAGAGGCTTTGTACCCTGGTCATGGGTTCTTGGTGTGTTTTGCAGCCTTAGTGTGGTCAGTGTTATGGATGTGCAGACTTGTTGTCTTGTGTGGAAGGTCGTGGAAGCATGAGCGCGAAAAGATTTTATAAGCGTGACATGCCGTCACTTGATGGAATTCAGATTTGGACGGAGTATAAAGAAGCACAATATTGCCTACTTGAGAATTTACGCCTGGAGGGCGTTCGGTTCAGTTGATTATGGACCATGGGGTGTTAGTACTGGTGACCACGGTTGCTCTCGTGTATTATGAGAAAAAGTAGGAATAGTGTGGACCCAGGTAAAAGCTAATAGTTAAGTTTGGTGCGAGCAAGGTGGATCGATGTTTGTGGATGGATTTATATATATGATTATGGGCTCCGTGTGAGCCATGCATGTTCTTTTCAGTAGAGCATCTTTTCATGGAAAGATATTAGAACAACGGGTGTTGTTCCGTCTTCGTCGAATTCATGTGTTATTGTGATTGTGCCATGTGAGTTTTGAAACGGCTTTAATAATTTCTTATGTGTTGAGGTCCCATGTAGCGGGGATGTTATGTGAGCAGGATAGCTCTTGAGATCCAGAGTATATGTATATGTATCGCACCTCAGTTGTGCTTGAGTTTTGTTGCCTATGGATTTATCAGTCTCCCCAGGATGGTATTATGCACTTAGCGTGCTTGTGATCGATAATCAGTAATTGCAATAGTGATCAAATCAGCTCCGTATATATATTTCCTTACGTGAGTTTTATGTTATATGGATCATGTGGCACGCCGCCACGGTGATGTTATTTGGGATCGGGTGGCACGACGCCACAGGTATGTTATTGGGATTGGGTGGCACGCCGCCACGGGTATGTTAATTGGATCGGGTTGCGCGCCGCAACAGTGTGATGATGAGTAAGGTTCCTATATTTATTTTCTTATGTTTTAATTCCTATTTTCTGGTAAGGATTCATATTAGTTGCGTGAGCTGGATAGTTCCCTCCTGAGTCGTTTCTTATTATCATGTTCGAGTTATGGCCTATTGGGCGATGCAATATCATGTGAGGCCGTTAGCCATGTTTGGGGTGACTTGCTGTTTGAGCAGTTCGTACTGGGTGAGACGAGATTATCGGATCAGAGATCAATGTGATGAGGTTATGTGAAGTGTATAATAAAGAACAAATACCATCATTCAGGTTCATAATGGAAGTGACGATTCTAGTCAAGATGAGGTATTCAAGGATTTTTTAACTCTGCAGTTGAGTATGAATTTCTGCACATTTCCACCGCTGTGGTGGTGTCGTCAGCATTATAGAAAGTTGTATGTATATTTGTTATGAGGTGCATTGGGTGTATCAGGTTCATAGGCCTTGGCTATAAAGGTTCAGGGAGCATCATTGTGGTCAGATGATGAGTTGTGCGGTGCATGGTGCCGATTCAGCAAGGGTATGCAGTTATGGTCTGGTATATCATGTGCTAGTTGATGCAATGCTTATATATATTGAAACTAGGCCTGGCTAGGGAAATTTCAGGTGTTTGAATGAATTCTGAGCTTATTATATGGATGAAGAGGAAATCTCCAGATTTGATCAAGCTATGGTGCTCGACAGGGTTGTGGTAGCACGGGCAGGTGCTCGAGATGTTAAACAGTGATTTCAGGTAACTCCAGAGCAGTTTTTAGCATGTTCGAGGACGAACGTTGGTTTAAGTGGGGGAGAATGTAACGACCCGACCGGTCGTTTTGAGCTCTAGTGCATCGTTCAACGGTTTGAAGTCGTGAGCAGCTCCGTTTCAGGTATTATGACCCATGAGCGTGGTCGGAATTGAATTCCAGGAAGTTTAGAATTGGTTTGGAAAGAAAATTCTCATTTCAGAAGCTTTAAGTTAGAGAAATCAACTAAGATTGGAATTTTGAGTAAACGATCTCCGAATCAGGATTTGAAGGTTCCAACAGGTTCGTATGATGATTTCGAACTTAGGTGTATGTCCGAATCGGGTTTCGGATAATCCGGGAGCGTTTTGGCGTATAGCGTAGGAGTTTGCATTTTTGAAGGATTTCATGAATTTGGGCTTGAAGTGCATATCAGTGAGTTTGATGTCTGTTTGGGGTTCCGAGTCTGGGAATAGCTCCGTATGGTGATTATGGAATTGAGAGCGCGAGATGTCCGTAGGTCATTTTGGAGTCATTTGGCTAAAGATAGAAATTTGAAAGTTTATAGGAAATCCGACCGGAAGTGGAAGTTTTGATATCGAGGTCGGGATGCGATTCTGGAAGTTGGAGCAGGTCCGTAATGTTGAATATGAATTGTGCGCAAAATTTGAGGTCAATCGGACGTGATTTGATAGGTTTCGGCATCAGAAGTAGAAGTTTGAAATTCTAAGTTCTTAAAGAATTGGATTTGAGTGCGATTCGTGATTTCGGCTTTGTTTGATGTGATTTGAGGGCTCGAGCAAGTCCGCATCATGTTTTGGAATAGGTTGGTATAATTGGACGGGGTCCCGGGGGCCTCGGGTGGATTCCGGGTGGTTAACGGATCAAAGTTAAAGTTGGAAAAAGGCTGGTTTCTTCTGTCATCTGGTGTGATCCGCACCTGCGAGGTTTTGGACGCAGGTGCGGATAAGGGAGTCGCAGGTGCGAGATTTCGGGTCTGGAGCTGAGGGGCCGCAGGTGAGGGAGTTTGGTCGCACCTGCGGTATGGCAGGTGCGAAGAGATATCGCAGGAGCGGGTTTTTGCTGGGCTGAGTTAGAGCCACACCTGCGATGGTTTTTCCGCAGGTGCGGAGCCGCAGGAGCGGCTATTGCTCCGCAGGTGCGAAAAGGGCTGGAGGCAGTGGGGTGTTTTAAGAACGGATTTTGGCCATTTCTTCATTTCTCTCATTTTGGTGTGGTGATTTTGGGAGCTTCAAGGAGGGGGTTTTCAGCAAGCATCACTATGTAAGTGAATTCTTCCCATTTCTAAGTTAAACATGTGATCTTGCATGGGATTGAACATGAAATTTGTAGGAAATTTGGGAACTTTGAAAAAACCTAGAATATGGAAAAATTTGGATTTTTAACCACGAATTGGGCATGAATATGTGAGTGAATTATATATTTGAGCTAGTAAGGCTATGGGTGGAATGTATCTTCGAGAATTTCGGATTTCCGGGCACGTGGGCCAGAGGGCATTTTGGTCATTTCTTCGAGCGGGGTTGGGAAAGTATATAATCTGAATTTGTTGTGAGTATTAGGATGAATTTTCATTACTTTGTCATTTATGTGGTAGTTTCGGAGCGTTGAGCGTCCGTTGGGGTCATCGGAAGGGCTTGGAGGCCGGTTAAGGAATTTCGGAGCAAGGTAAGTCTCCTTTCTAACTTTGGGAGGGGGAATCGTCCCCCTAGGTGAATTAATTCGGTATATGCTATTATCTTCGGGGGCTACGTACGCACGAGGTGACGGGAGTCTGTGAGTAGCTACTATTATGCCATGTCCGGGTAGCCTAGGATCCACTAGCATGTTTTATGTGTGTACCTGTAACCCTGCCTGTAATATTAAACTGCTAATATGACTGAAAACGTGATCGAAAGTTTAAAAGACAACTAGAGTTCATATGGTTAACCTTCTAAAAAGAGAATTGTTTCCGCTGTGAATATATATGTGTACCTAGACTGGGTTGTATTATGGAGTGTTACTAAACTGGACAAATGAGTTTCAAAAACAAAGATTTCAAAACCTATATTTCATGTTTCTCTTAATAAAGACTTCACCATTTTTCTGAGAAAAACGGTTTTCTTGATAAAATACGAATTTATTATGTGGATATGTGTAACTTTGGGTGCCTGAGTCGCTTGAGTGATTCGCGAGCAGGAAGACCCTATATTTGTGTATGTATTCTTATGAGCACTTGAGTCGCATATATGATTCGCGAGCAGGCTAGCCGTATTATAGTGAGAGGTGCACTTTTGGGACGGGCCGGTCAATCCCTCGGCATTGCACAGAGAGGATTATTATATTAAGAGCTGAACTTTTGGGATGGGCCGATAGATCCTTCGGCAGTGCGTAGAGAGATTGAGAGATGCACTTTTGGGACGGGCCAATCGATCCTTCGGCAGTGCATAGAGAGATTGAGAGCCACACTTTTGGGATGGGCCGATCGATCCTTCGGCAGTGCGTAGAGAGATTGAGAGATGCACTTTTGGGACGGGCCAATCGATCCTTCGGCAGTGCATAGAGAGATTGAGAGCCACACTTTTGGGATGGGCCGATCGATCCTTCGGCAGTGCGTAGAGAGATTGAGAGATGCACTTTTGGGACGGGTCGATCGATCCTTCGGCAGTGCATAGAGAGATTGAGAGCCACACTTTTGGGATGGGCCGATCGATCCTTCGGCAGTGCGTAGAGAGATTGAGAGATGCACTTTTGGGACGGGTCGATCGATCCTTCGGCAGTGCATAGAGAGATTGAGAGCCGCACTTTTGGGACGGGCTGATCTATCCTTCGACAGTGCGTAGAGAGGTTGAGAGATGCACTTTTGGGACGGGTCGATCGATCCTTCAGCAGTTCATAGAGAGACTGACTATCTTATGACTCCGACCGGTTGTCTTACCCTTGTGTGCGCATGACTATTTGGTACTATTCTATTGGTATTGGCTTGACATGTATTTGGGAAAAAGGGAAGTGTACATTGTTGTTTATTCTCAGTGATTACCTGGATTTCTGTACTTGATATGTACTCGTTTCTCACTGTCTTACATGTCTACCGTATTTCATCATATTCTGTCATATATTATATTGTCGGACCCTAGTAAGTGTCTAATTTGACCTCTCGTCACTACCTCTCTGAGGTTAGGCGGACGACTTACTGAGTACACATTGTTTTTGTACTCATGCTACACTTGCTGTGCATTTTATTGCACATGTACTTTCATAGCAATGTGGAGGATTCAGAGACTTAGGCGAGCTGCACCATCCGGAGGCAATCCGCGGCTGGCAGAGTCACCTTATACTGTATTTATTCATTTTTTTTATATTTCCTTGTCCAGTTGTATTTCGGACAGGCTTGAAGTGATTATATAACTTCTTAGAAATTGCTCATGTACTTGTGACACCGGGTTCTGGGGATGTGTTGGGATTTATTTCTTTAAATTGAATTGATGTGCTGCCGTATTTAAGTTTACTAAAATGTATTTATTTGATTATGAAATGCATGAAAAGGTAACGATTTCGAAAATGTTAAAACTGGAAATTTGTTTCAAATAATTAATGGTTTGGCTTGCCTGACCTTGTGTCCGGCGCCATCACGGCCTTAGGAATTTTGGGGCGTGACATATCATCAACCTACATCCCCCATTTGCTTAGCCTATCAACAGTAAGTAGCCTGTTTTGCATCTGCAACCACACAGTGAACTTAGCTTTTGGCCTTGCAGCATTCCCAAACATCAAACACTTCCATGGCATTCTTGGTTGATCACCTCGTAGCTGAAGCTATTTCTGTTTATTGGCCCATTTTTCCTTGTAAATATGTACATTGTTCTGCTCTAGCAACTGTTTAGCTTCTATTATTTTCCTCACCATCCAACTTGCTTGTTGTGGTACTTTAACTTGATCCATCTGCTGTCCTTTTATATAGTATGCATGAATCCACTTTATCCACATCCTATCCTCTTTCTTTGACAAATTCCAGTACAGTTTTATTATGGCTGCCTTGTTCCAGATTCTCATGTTAATGAGATTCCATCCTCCACTGCTTCTAAGACAACATACTCTCTCCCAACTGATTAGTGCTTTCTTTGTAATGACATTGTTACCTCCAAAGATAGCTTCTACAAAAACTTTCCACAACTTGGATAACCTATGACTATTTATAATTTGGAGTAAGTTAAAATATAAAATAAAATAAAATTTACTTAAGATATTAAAGATTTATTGACTTTAAAAAATAAAAAAATTCAAACAACAAAATAAGATCTTAAAGAAAATATTCAAATTATTTATAATGTAAGAAAAAAATTTAAAAAATCAGTAAAAAATATTCTAATTACAAAAATAGTCATATTAATATTGATAAATCGGGAAAATGACTATTTTATACGTAAATATTACTACAATATTTAGATATAATGTGTTCAAACAATTAAGAAATATTTTTTTATGATTAATATTTGAATTGAGTGCGGTTAGCTTAAGCTTTCAAGCATAGCATAATTTTTTTTGAAAATGCGTCCAATTTAGAAAATAGAATAATAAGAATTTTTTGAATTTGAGATGAGATGTTTTTTGAAATATGATAAGAAAAAATATATTTTGGAATATGAACAATAAAGTCAAAGTTACTACTGAAACACTTTTTGATTTTTATCTATATTATATTAGAATAGTATGGTAGAAATAAATATTAAATTCAAACAAGCTAATAAAAAGCCACAAGACTATTTAATAATATTAGGTATTGAATAATATAACAATAAAACTAAAGAATAAATAGAGAAAAAAAATAAAAGTTCAGATTTTTTATCATAGAAAAAAGGGTAAAACTTATATTTTGGATTATGAACAATAAAGTCAAAGATACTACTGAAACACTTTTTAATTTTTATCTATATTATATTAGAATGAGTATGGTAGAAATAGATATTAAATTCAAAAAAGCTAATGAAAAGTCACATGACAATGTAATAATATTAGGTATTGAATATTATAATAGCAAAACTAAAGAATAAATAGAGGAAAAAATAAAATTCAGATTTTTTATCATATAAAGAAGGGTAAAAACTTATTTAAATTTGGGATGAGAAAGTTTTTTAATATTATGGTAAGAAAGGTCATAATATGGACAAGTCCACATAACTTAAGTCTAATTAATGAAATCAAAAACTAAAAATATTTAACAATAAAAATAAATTAGAGATAATGATATTTATAAATCATAAGTTTTGAAAATAAGTAAATATACTATTTAAATATTATTAAAAAATTTATACAATTTAAAGTTTTCGAGCAATATTTTCAAAACAAAATAAATATTTATTTTATGATTAAAAAATTATATATTTATCTATGATAATTGTAACGACCCGACCGGTCGTTTTGAGCTCTAGCGCGTCGTTCAAGCGGGTTGAGGCCATGAGCAGCTTCATTTCAGGTGATATGACTTGTACGTGTGGTCGGAATTGAATTTCGGGAAGTTTAGAGTCAATTTGGAAAAAATATTCTCATTTCAGAATCCTTAAGTTAGAAGAATCAACTAATGAGTGGATTTTTGAGTAAACGACCTCAGAATCAGGATTTGAGGGTTCCAGCAGGTTTGTATGATGATTTCGGAATTGGGTGTATGTTCGGATCGAGTTTTGGATGACCCGGGAGCGTTTCGGCGCATATTGTAGAAGTCAGCATTTTTGAGGAAATTTCTTAAGTCTGGGTTGAAGTGCATTTCAGTGATATTGATGTCGGTTTGGGATTCCAAGTCTGGGAATAGCTCCGTGTGGTGATTCTGGAGTTGGAAGCGCGATTGGAAGCGAATTTGGAGGTCCATAGGTTATTTTGAAGTCATTTGGCTAAAGATAGAAATTTGAAGGTTTTTAAGAAGTCCGACCGAAAGTGGAAATTTTGATATCGGGGTCGGATTCCGATTCTGAAAGTTGGAGCATGTCCGTAATGTTGAACGTGATTTATGTGCAAAATTTTGGGTCAATCGGACGTGATTTGATAGGTTTCGGCATCGAATGTAGAAGTTGGAAATTTCAAAGTTCATAAGGATTGAATTGAGTTGCGATCCATTGTTTCGACGTTATTTTATGTGATTTGAGGCCTCGAGCAGGTCCGCATTATGTTTTGGAACAAGTTGGTGTGATTGGACAGGGTCCCGGGGGCCTCGGGTGGATTCCGAGTGCTTAACGGATCGAATTTTGAGTTGAGGAAGAGCTGAGGCTGATGTCATCTGGTGTGACTGCACCTGCGGGGCTTGGGACGCAGGTGCGGCTTTTGTGTCGCAGATGCGGAAGAGGCTGGCTTGGTTGGGGCACGCAGGTGCGAGGCTATTTCTGCACCTGGGAAGGCGCATATGCTGTGAATGGCTCGCAGGTGCGAGTTTCGACTGGAGCTGGGGAAGCCGCAGGTGCGGGTGCTTGAGCGCACCTGCGGGCGCGCAGGTGCGAGGTTGGAGGCCGCAGGTGCGGAAATCGGGCCTGGGCAGTGTGTATTTCAAAACCAATATTTTGGCCATTCTTCTCCCATTTTCATTTGGTGTGGCGATTTTGGGGAGTTTCAAGGGAGGATCTTCATCAAGCAACTTTAGGTAAGTGATTTCTTCCCAACTTTGAGTTAAATACATGAATTAAATATGGATTAAAGCATGAAATTAGTAGAAATTTGGGATTTTTGAACAAAGACCTAGAATGTGTATTCTTGGATTTTAACCACGGATTTGAGCATGAAAATTAGAGTAAATTATATATTTGAGTTAGTAAGGCATGGGTAGAGTTTATCTTCGAGAAATTTCGGAATCCGGGCACGTGGGCCTGAGGGTAATTTTGTCAACTTTCCGAGCGGAGTTGGGAATTTATGTAAATTAAATTGGTATAAGTATTAGAGTATATTTTCATTGGTTTTCCCGTTATTTGGATAGTTTTGGGGAGTTGTGCATCAATTTGAGTCATCGGAAGGTCTTAGAAGCCGGTTATGGAACTCCGGAGCGAGGTAAGTCTCCTTTCTAACCTTATGAGGGGGAATTGTCCCCATAGGTGAACTAAAAGAATATGTGCTACTATTTGTGGAGGCTACGTACGCACGAGGTGACGGGAGTCCGTGCGTAGCTACTATCATGCTTGGGTCCGGGTAGTCTAGGACCCACTAGCATGCCGTACCTTCGTATTTTAAATTTTGCTAATGAAATTAGACTGTTAATATTATCGAATTAGTAACTGAATACCTAAGAAGGTTGAAGTTTATTTTCCTTAATCATCTAGAAAGATAATTGTTCCTTCCTGGGATAATGGTTTTCCTGATAAAGCATGTTTTATTTGCTGTGCTTGTAACCTTACTGATAATTTTATAATATTTAAAACCTTATTAAATTTGGCAAATGGATTTCCAGAAAATATTTAAATATCATCTTCATGTCCATTAAAAGAGAATTTTATCACTTCTTTGAGTAACTGTTTTCCTGATAAAATATGAATTTGATGTGTGAATATGTGTATCTATGAGTACCTGAGTCGCATGTATGATTCGCGAGCAGGGTAACTCTATTGTTATATATGACCGCGTCGCATGATTGATTCACGAGCGGGGGAATAGATGCATCTATGGTTCGAGCCGTTCGACCCTTTGGTAGTGCACAATTTATTATTGTTGCTTCGCGCCGTTCGACCCTCGGCATTGCTTGCGCATGATATTTACTGCGTACTTACTGTGATTTTTACCTGATTACTGGCCTGGAAACTGTAAATTGTCAACTGAAATGACAAGGATTTAAGGATATTAAATGTGAAAGAAGTTGCTATTCTCCTGTCGCTACTTGTTAAATTGCCTATGATATCCATGCTTATTGTCATCCTTGATTTCATTACCTCTTCGAGGTTAGGCGGGATACTTACTGAGTATACGTTGTTTTCGTACTCATACTACACTTGATGTGCATTTTTATTGCACAGGTACATTCATATATAGTGGCCCTGCTTGACGCAGTGATGTGACTGACTTGGAGACTTAGACGAGCTGCACCATTCAGAGACGACCTGCAGCCGACAGAGTCTTCCTTAGATGCATTATATTTATTTGAAATTCCTTTTCCAGTTTGTGTTCTGAACAAGTATTGTAGTACATGTATAACTCTTAGATATTTTCTCATGCACTTGTGACACCGGGTTCTGGGGAAATTATGGGATGTATTCGCTATTTAAATCTGTTAAGATATTTTTGTTTACTTAGTGGAAGTTCGTTAATTAGTATCTAAGAAAAATGAAAAAGGAATGACTTCGGAAATTTTTTAAAATTTTTTTTTTATTTATCTATTAAGTGTTGGCTTGCCTAACAGTGGGGTCCGGCGCCATCACGACCTTAATGGATTTTGGGTCGTGACAACGTGGTATCAGAGCACTAGGTTCCCTTAGGTCTCACGAGTCATGAGCGAGTCTAGTAAAGTCTTGCGGATCAGTACAGAGACATCTGTACTTATCTTCGAGAGGCTACAAGGCTGTTAGGAGTACTTCACTTCTTGATTCCTTATCGTGCGATTTGATTCCTTCGAGGCTTATGCGTACGTTCTTTCTTACTCAATCTTACACGTCGCGAAGCGCTTGCTATAATCGAGAATTTGAGTAATTGTAATGGTACTACAGTTATGGTGCGTGAGGTTTTTACATGCACACTTGGTTGAGGCTATTGTCGTTGCTCTGCGGAAGGATATTATGTTATTTCAACTTGGTAGCTGCACTTCTGAGAGCTTTGATTTTATGCGCAAATTTGCTATGATGCTTATGATTGGTCACCGCACGGTATGGACGTGGTGATAGGAAGTTTGCCCATGTGTTGGGACAATGAATGACTTGAAGGGAGGTCTTCCCAGAGCATGATTATGAGATTTCAGTATTTTGGTTCCGGCGGAGGAAAGGCAATCGAACCATGAATGTTCAAATTTGGGTTGAAAGAATAATAAGACTTGGTGTTTTCGAGCGATGTGGAATTTTCATCTGTGATGTGGTATTGCTATTTTTGATCGAATTGAATATGTTAAGCTCGCCGATGTTATAGTTTATTCAGTGGCATTGGGTCATAGTGTTGTGGAGTAATATTGAAGAAGCGGTTGTCAGAGGTCGGGGTGTGCGGTGATTCGGTATTGAATAAGTACTTCTAAGAAAGGCGGCTCGAGAAAGATGATCTTCGGGAAGGCTTGAAGTTGTGGTGATTTTCTGGTTTAAGTGCTACAAAGATAGTTATTGGCCTAAGGCAACGACTGGGTAGCAAGGGATGAGAAAGGACACGTGGGAAGTGTCAGGTGATGGTTAAATTTCTAAAAAGCCAGGAGTAAGGAAAGGAAGTCAGGTAGTTGCTTGCATGAGTGAGTTTAACCAAAGTGGGAGAGTGGCGGCGTAGCATATGAGTTCTGTGGTAAGATAACTGCACATCTTGAGAACAATTTTGGAGCAATTTGAGAATTTTAGTGGACAGTCATTGGGTCCACAAACTTAAATTGAAATATTGGCTATTTCGGTAGAAGGTTGGATACGACAGAGAGGAGTTGTTCGTGATGAAGAAGGATGCCGCATAGCTGTGGATTAGAAGATATTGTCGCACATTTAGTAGATGTCCATGAGGAGCGGACGGACTGGTAAAGTTGGTAAATGAGAACGGGTGTATGATGGGGTATTGATGTCATAGAGATTGTGCAGTATAGAGTCGTTGGAAGATGTCAGTTGGTAATTTTCGCAGGTGGGTTATCTCATGTGAGCGGGTCAGTGGCTGTGTGGCTGGCGAAGTTTCTGCGAGGAATTCTACTGACCATCCAGTAAGAGATCTAATATGCGATTGATGCTAGAGACTCAGAGTGCTTGTGAAATGCTAACGGAAGGATTTCAAGGAATTTGGCAGGTTGGTTATGAGGGATCATGTCAACAATGAAGGTTGATTCTTGGAGAGTTCCAGATTTGTGTAATAGCGGTTTCAGGCTAAGTGGGAGGGTTCCACCGCCTGCGATTGGGTTGCAGGATTATTTTCTCATGGGGTTGCGGATTGTCGGCGTATTGGCAAGTTATTGCAGCTAAGGGGAAATGAGTAGAATAATAATTGAGCATGGGATTTTATAAAGGTGTGCAAGGGTTGACCTTATTAAATCAGGTTTAGGCTTTGGAAAGATTCAAGATTTACGCTTAGTACAGAGGTAATTTACAAGTGAAAGGATTCATTCGGGTGCTTTATCAAGATGGGTGTTCAGGTGCCAGCGAAGCCATAGAGTTGATTATATTCGGGACTAAGCCAGAGTGGGTGAATCTAAATGATGGTTCCAATGGATTCAAGGGTTAGAAGGTGGTGTCTAAGGGTTTCAAGCCCACCGTATGGTTAAGAATCGAGCTTTTGCAGCAGAATTATGGGAAAGAGAAAATGGTTGGAGTGTTCTACGTTATCTTCGGCTTGTAGAGTAGCATTGGGATTCATAAAAAAGGAGAAAATGACTTCGGGTTCATGGAAGGGTTATCGGAACGGGTATACCGGTCAAAGATGTGAATATGCGTGCAAGGAGGGCATGAAACAATTCATGGGTATGGAAACGAAATGGTCTCGTGGAATGGAGTCACTCAAGGTGAGTGTGAATTGAGTTGCTATGTGTTGATTGGGGTTGTCATTATTCCTGCGGTGAGTGCGAATTGAATTGAGGTACGAGATGGGTCGTGTTATATGAGCTTATGGAAAGTTTAATTGATTTTCACTGCGGTATCGTGGTGGTGTTAGCGTATGGGCATTGTGAGTTATTGTTCATCTTGATCTATGGCTTGAGCCAAGTGGGGGGAGTCTGCTGTCGACAAGTTGATCGCGAGGCTAAGTGTCGTATCAGTTCAGTTTGGGGTATTCGGGTGAATCAGTTATGTCCTGCAGAGGTGGAGTTTGAGGATTTGCATGTTTTGTGATTGTGGGAATTCAATCGTGTGTTGTGGTGGTTCTCTTGAATTGAGGTAAGTAAGAGGTTTCTATATGATGAAGTGTTCACACTATTAGTGGTTCAGGAGTTATGATGGAATTCTTGCGCTATTTCATATTGGCATGTCAGGTGCAGTAAGTAGTATGGAATTATAAGTAAGGATCAAGATTGCGGTTCGGTGTTAACAAGGATGTCATGAGTTCGGATGAGCAAGAAAAAGGGGTTTGAATGTTTAGAGTAAGCTGGTGTTGTCTTCAGTTCACCTAAGATCGGTGTTTGGTGAAAGATGCTTTGCATCCTAGTTATGGGTTCTCGATTTGTTTTACAGCGTTAGTGGGGCCAGTGGTGGATGTGTAGACTTGCTACCTTGTGTGGAAGGTCGTAGGGGCGTGACCACGGGATGATCGTATGAGTGTGACATGTAGTCACGTAATTGATTGAAGATTCAGACCAAGTATAAAGAAGTGTAATATTGCTTATTTGAGGATTTATGCCTAGAAGGCGTTCAGTTCATTTAGTTGTGGATTGTGGGGTGTTTGACATGGCTATGATGGTTGTTCTTGCGTATCATGAGAGGAAGTGGGTTAATATGGACCCAGGTAAAGCTATTAGCCTAGTTCGGTGCGAGCAAGGTAGGCTCGATATTTGTGGATGGATTTAAATGTGATTATGGGCTCCATGTGCGTCAGAGGTGTTCGTTCTGTATGGCACTTATCTTGGAGGAACATTAGAATATTAGATGTTGATTCATCACCATCCATTTCATGTAATATTATGTCGTGCCGTGTGAGTTGTGGAACGGCTTGATAATTTCTTATGTGTTAAGACTTCCGCATAGTGATGATGTTGTGTGAGCATGATCGCTCTTGAGATTCAGATTATATATATTGCACCCCAGTTGTGCTTGAGTTTTGTAGCGTATGGCTCTATCAGTCTCTCCAGGATGGTATTATGCACTTAGCGTGTTGGTGACCGATATTCAGTATTTTGTGGAAATGAGCAATTTAGCTCGGTGTGTGTCTTCTTACGTGAATTTTATATTATTTGGATCGGGTTGCGCGCCGAAACAGTTTGATGTTGATTAAGGTTCCTTATATCTATTTTCTTGTGTTTTGCTTCCTACTTTTCAGAGGAAGGTTCATATTAATTGCATGAGTTGAGTAGTTCCTTTCATAATTCATTTTCTTTACGTATCGCGTTCGAGTTGCGGCCTATTGGCGCGTCGTGGTATCATGTGAGACTGTTGATCATGTTTGGGGTGATTTGTTGTCTGAGCAGTTCATATTGGGTGATACGAGATTACCGGATCATGGATCAGTGCGATAAGGTTATGTGAAGTGTATATTAAGAACAAGTATCAACAATTGGTTCATAATGAGGTGATGATTCTAGTCAGGAGGAGAGATTCACTGATTTGTTGACTCTGCAGTCGGTTGTGAATTTCTATACATCTCCTCCGTTGTGGTGGTATCATAAGCGTTATATCAGGAACTATATTTATGTCATGAGGTGCATCGGGATCATCAAATTCGTGAAATTTTGGCTATTAAGGTTCAGGGAAGGTCATTGTGGTTAGATGATGAATTATGCGGTGCATGGTGCTAATTCAGTAAAGCTGTGCAGTCATGTTCTGGTACATCGATTGGTAGTTGATACGGTGTTCATATATTGGAAACAAGCCTGGCAAAGGATTTCGGATGTTGAGGACCTGGTTCTAAGGCCCATTCGCCTAAATAGAAGAGGATATCTTCAGGATTGTTCGATCAAGTGTATTCAACTGGGTTGTGGTAGCATGAGCAGGTGCCCGAGGTGTTAAATAGTGATTTCAGATAACTCCAGAGCAGATCTTAGCACGTTTGAGGACGAACGTATGTTTAAGTGGGAGAGAATGTAACGACCCGGCCGATCATTTTGAGCTCTAGCGCGTTGTTCAAGAGGGTTGAGGCCATGAGCGACTTCATTTCAGGTGATATTACTTGTAGGTGTGGTCGGAATTTAATTTCAGGAAGTTTAGAGTCAATTTGGAAAGAAAATTCTCATTTCAGAAGCCTTAAGTTGGAAGAATCGACTAATGATTGGATTTTTAAGTAAATGACCTTAGAATAAGGATTTGAGGGTTCCAACAGGTTCATATGATGATTTCAGACTTGGGAGTATGTTCGGATCGGGTTTTGGATGACCCGAGAGCATTTCAGTGCATATTGTAGAAGTCAACATTTTTGAGGAAATTTCATAAGTCTGGGTTGAAGTGCATTTCAGTGATATTGATGTCGGTTTGGGATTCCAAGACTGGGAATAGCTCCGTGTGGTGATTTTGGATTTGGAAGCGCGATCAGAAGCGAATTCGGAGGTTCGTAAGTTATTTTGAAGTCATTTGGCTAAAGATAGAAATTTGAAGGTTTTTAAGAAGTCCGACCGAAAGTGGAAATTTTGATATCGGGGTTGGATTCCGATTCCGAAAGTTGGAGCATGTCCGTAATGTTGAACATGATTTGTGTGCAAAATTTGGGGTCAATCGGACGTGATTTGATAGGTTTCGGCATCGAATGTAGAAGTTGGAAATTTCAAAGTTCATAAGGATTGAATTGAGTTGCGATCCATTGTTTTGACGTTATTTGATGCGATTTGAGGCCTCGAGCAGGTCCGCATTATGTTTTGGAACAGGTTGGTGTGATTGGACGGGGTCCCGAAGGCGTCGGGTGGATTCCGGGTGCTTAACGGATCGAATTTGGAGTTGAGGAAGAGCCGAGGCTGCTGTCATCAGGTGTGACCAAACCTGCGGGGCTTGGGCCGCAGGTGCGGCTTTTGTGTCTCAGATGCAGAAGGCTGGCTTGGTTAGGGCACGCAGGTGCGAGGCTATTTCCGCACCTGCGAAGGTGCAGATGCGGCGAATGGTTCGCAGGTGAGAGTTTTGGCTGGAGCTGGGAAGCCGCAGGTGTGGGTGCTTGGGCGCATCTGCGGGCGCGCAGGTGCGAGGTTGGAGGCCGCATGTGCGGAAATCGGGCCTGGGCAGTGTGTATTTTAAAACCGAGATTTTGGCTATTCTTCTCCCATTTTCATTTGGTGTGGCGATTTTGGGGAGTTTCAAGGGAGGATCTTCATCAAGCAACTTTAGGTAAGTGATTTCTTCCCATCTTTGAGTTAAATACATGAATTAGATATGGATTAAAGAATGAAATTAGTAGAAATTTGGGATTTTTGAACAAAGATATTCTTGGATTTTGACCACGGATTTGAGCATGAAAATTAGAGTAAATTATATATTTGAGTTAGTAAGGCTATGGGTAGAGTTTATCTTCGAGAAATTTCGGAATCCGGGCACGTCGGCCGAGGGTAATTTTGTCAACTTTCCGAGCGGAGTTGCGAATTTATGTAAATTAAATTTTTAGAAGTATTAGAGTATATTTTCATTGGTTTGCCCGTTATTTGGATAGTTTTGGAGCGTTGTGCATCAATTTGAGTCTTCGGAAGGGCTTGGAAGCCGGTTATGGAACTTCGGAGCGAGGTAAGTCACCTTTCTAACATTGTGAGGGGGAATTGTCCCCATAGGTGAACTAAACGAATATGTGCTACTATTTGTGAGGGCTATGTACGCACGAGGTGACGGGAGTCCGTGCGTAGCTACTATCATGCTTGGGTCCGGGTAGTCTAGGACCCACTAGCATGCCGTACCTGTCGTATTTGAAATTTTGCTAATAAAATTAGACTGTTAATATTATCGAATTAGTAACTGAATACCTAAGAAGGTTGAAGTTTATTTTCCTTAATCATCTAGAAAGAGAATTGATCCTTCCTGGGATAATGGTTTTCCTGATAAAGCATGTTTTATTTGCCGTGCTTGTAACCTTATTGATAAATTTGTAAAACCTTATTAAATTTGGCAAATGGATTTCCAGAAAAGATTTAAATATCATCTTCATGTCCATTAAAAGAGAATTTTATCACTTCCTTGAGTAACTGTTTTCTTGATAAAATGTAAATTTGATGTGTGAATATGTGTATCTATGAGTACCTGAGTCGCATGTATGATTCGCGAGCAGGGTAACTCTATTATTATATATGACCGCGTCGCATGATCGATTCGCGAGCGGGGGAATAGATGCATCTATGGTTCTAGCTGTTCGATCCTTCGGCAGTGCACAATTTATTATTGTTGGTTCGCGCCGTTCGACCCTTGGCATTTCTTGTGCATGATATTTACTGTGTACTTGCTGTGATTTTTACCTGATTACTGGCCTGGAAACTTTAAATTGTCAACTGAAATGACAAGGATTTAAGGATATTAAATGTGAAAGAAGTTGCTATTCTCCTGTCGCTACTTGTTAAATTGCCTATGATATCTATGCTTATTGTCACCCTTGATTTCATTAAATTGACCTCTAGCAAGTGTCAAATTCGACCTCTTGTCACTACCTTTTCGAGGTTAGGCGGGATACTTACTGAGTGCACGCTATTTTCGTACTCATACTATACTTGCTGTGCATTTTTATTGCATAGGTACATTCATAGATAGTGGCCTTGCTTGACGCAGTGATGTGACTGACTTGGAGACTTAGACGAGCTGCACCATCAGGAGACGACCCGCAGCTGACAGTCTTCCTCAGATGCATTATATTTATTTGAAATTGCTTGTCCAGTTTGTATTCCGGATAAGTATTGTAGTACATGTATAATTCTTAGATATTTGCTCATGCACTTGTGACACCGGGTTCTGGGGAAATTATGGGATGTATTCACTATTTAAATATGTTAAGATATTTTTGTTTACTTAGTGGAAGTTCGTTAATTAGTATCTAAGAAAACGAACTTCGAAATTTTTTAAAAATAAAGATTTTATTTATCTATTAAGTGTTGGCTTGCCTGATAGTGGGATCCGGCGCCATCACGACCTTAATGGATTTTGGGTCGTGACAATAATTATATTAAATAAAGTTATAAGTTAATGAGCCACATAAAACATAATAGGACTATATATCAGATAAAAAATAGAAAATTTAAAGAAAATTATTAAAAATTTACTATTACAAATGAAAGGGAAAAACTATTTGAATTTGAGATTAGAAAGTTTTTAAAATTATGATAAAAATGCTCAAACTATAGAATATAGATATAATTTAACTTATTATGTAGTAATTTTAATTAAAAAGTTAAAAATAATTATTAGTAGATATACGACATATAATAGATATAATGTGATTCTATCCACACTTTAAATTTATTTGATAAAATTAGGTAAATAAATAATATTAAAAATATTATTGATAAATTTATTTAATTACTATATTATGTGTATCATTTAATTTGTATAGAATTGTTATATTCTGTACACTACAATAAATAATAAAATAACAACTAATATTTCTTAAAATGATATGATATATTAGATCATAATATTATAAAATTAATATTTTGTCAAATTATCCGTGCATCGCGTGGGTTATAACACTAGTTGGTATTAAAAAGACTTATAAGTCTTAATAATTTTAGTATCTATCCATATTTAAGGATTTTTGCAAAGAAGGCATTTCGCTAATACTTCGTCCACTTTTGATGATATCGTTGTTGTCTACTACTATCAACTATTACCAGTCACAACTATCAGAGAGGGAACCAGGATTTGAAACCTATGGGTTCGAGGTCCTAGTCCTTTTATGTTACTGGGTACTAAATTAGTAATTTGTACATATTCAATGGATTTTCTAAGACAAATACATGAATTGGATCAAAACGACTAGGTGCAGCCGAACCCATACTTGATGGGCTAGCTCCACCCCTGACAACCACCATCGTCAATCACAACCATCACCGCCAATGTCCACATTTTAGCTATCACCTTAACTAGCCACCATTTACAATCATATCACAATGATCTCCATTACCACAACCACCATATATCACTACCATCGTGACTACCATGTTGAAAAGAATGCAATTTTTAAGGAAAAGAGATACTGTGTAGTCGCTGTAAAAATAATAGTCAAAAAATGTATAAGATTTGTATATCTTTTGTATATATATACATTCTGTGTACTTTATACAAAAATTATACAAATTTTATACACTTTTTCGGCTACAAGATGTAAATAGTTTCTGGCGCGGTCTAAAAGTGATGATACCCCAATTTTTAACCATCCTTTTCCAAATTACCTTATTTTTCACTTATTCGGTCAATTTAATTTCATTTCTTTTTCTTAAATTTACATATTTATTGAGAAAATCACTGAAAAATCATTCTTTTCTTAAATTCAGATACCTAAAGTATTTTTGAGGTATGAACAACCTTTCTTTACCAACTTTTGGTCTTTATCATTTTCTCAGGTTTCATATAGAAAATTTTCTCCCGAACCATTAACGAAAGGAATTGAAGTATGAGTGAAGGATAACAATGAAATTAATATTTTTGATCAATGGTTGTCTTTCTTCCTTGTTCCCTTGTATACGGTAAAAATCAAGGATACCCGATTTTACGGGCTCAAGGGTATGCCTCGATAGTGAGCCAATATCGAAGCAAGTTCGGGCTCGAAGGACATGAAGACTGACGGATCGAGGTCAGACTAAATCTATACCGCAATAACAGAATCACAAGATACCCGCAATCGACCAACAATCTCGGCGAGAATCTTGGAACTGGCAGAACCATTAACGGTTATTGATATCAATCATGTATTTTACTTCCAAAATTAGAGTCATACCTTATTTGAGATTCCTCTACTATATAAAAAGGAACCCTATTCACTTGTACCCATAATTATCATCATACACGAGTCATCACTTATGCTACTACTGAGAAATACAAACACTCTGCTATTTTACTTACTCTTAATTTTTTGCTGTTCTTACTGTCCATTCTATTCATATTGTTCGTGTTACTCCTGTTGTTCTTGCTGTTCTTGACACTTGATCTCGAGCCTAATCCAGATCAGGTCGATAACTTGCAATTACACCAGTTTTCTCCATTATAATCGTTTAATCCCTTTATTTATTTAGTTATTTATCAATTGGCATTGAATTAGATCACATATCCTTATAACCGCATTACAAGTTTAATTGTTACTCATATTTCGAGGTAAATAGTTTGGCGCCCACCGTGGGGATAAGGATAATAGTGATCGTTCAGTGCTAGTTCTGACTTAACACACTATTTTACGCTTGTTTCTTGTCAAGAATTTTGTTTTCAGGATAAATCATATCAAACTCACAAAACACAGCTAATCATGGTGACAACAGTCTCAGACTCTGTAACGACCCGACCGGTCATTTTGAGCTCTAGCGCGTCGTTCAACGGGTTGAAGTCGTGAGCAGCTTTGTTTCAGGTATTATGACCCGTCGGCGTGGTCGGAATTGAATTCTATGGTATTTAGAATTGATTTGGAAAGGAAATTCTCATTTCAGAAGCCTTAAGTTGGAGAAATCAACTAATATTGGAATTTTGAGTAAATGATCTCCAAATCAGGATTTGAAGGTTCCAGCAGGTTCGTATGCTGATTTCGGACTTGGGTGTAAGTCCGGATCGGGTTTTGGATAACCCGGGAGCGTTTCGGCGTATATTATGGAAGTTAGAATTTTAGAAGGATTTCATGAATTTGGGCTTGAAGTCCATATCAGTGAGGTTGATGTCCGTTTGGGATTCCGAGTCTGGGAATAGCTCCGTATGGTGATTCTGGAATTGGGAGCGCGATCGGAAGTGAATTTGGATGTCCGTAGGTTAGTTTGGAGTCAGTTGGCTAAAGATAGAAATTTGAAGGTTTTTGGGAAATCCGGCCGGAAGTGGAAGTTTTGATATCGAGGTCGGAATGCGATTCCGGAAGTTGGAGCAGGTCCGTAATGTTGAATATGACTTGTGCACAAAATTTGAGGTCAATCAGACGTTATTTGATAGGGTTCGACATCGGATGTAGAAGTTTGAAATTCTAAGTTCTTAAAGAATCGGATTTGAGTACGATTCATGATTTCGGCGTTGTTTGAGGTGATTTGAGGGCTCGAGAAAGTCCGTGTCATGTTTTGGGACATATTGGTATAATTGGACGGGGTCCCGGAGGCCTCGGGTGGATTTCTGGTGGTTAACAGATCAAACTTGAAGTTGGAAAAGGGCTGAAGCTGCTGTCATCTGGTGTAACCGCACCTGCGAGGCTTTAACCGCAGGTGCGACTTGAGAGTCGCAGGTGCGAGAGTGGGTAGACTTGGTTGGGAACCGCAGGTGCGACGGATATTCCACACCTGCGAAGCCGCAGGTGCGGGCAGTGAGGGCGCAGGTGCGATTTGGCTAGAGTTGAGGAAAACCGCAGGTGCGGTAGATTTGGTCGCACCTGCGGGATCGCATGTGCGGAGGAAGGAGCGCAGGTGAAGAAATCGACATGGGCAGAATGTTTTAAAACGAGAATTTTGGGTTCATTACCTTCATTTCTTCATGGGTTAGGCGATTTTTGAGAGCCTTTCAAGGGAGATTTCACCAAGCATCAAGAGGTAAGTTGTTTCTGAGGTTAAATACAAGATTATATGCATGGATTAGGCATGGAAATTTGTAGGAAATTGGTGTTTTTGGAAGAAAAACCTAGAAAATGTAACTTTGGATTTTAGCCACGAATTGAGCATGAATATTTGAGTAAATTATATATTTGAGTTAGTAAGGCTATGGGTAGAATGTACCTTTGAGAAATTTCGGATTTCCGAGCACGTGGGCCCGAGGATATTTTGGTCATTTCACTGAGCGGGGTTGGGAGAATATATAATCTGAATTCGTTGTGAGTATTAGGATGAATTTTCATTGCTTTGTCATTTATGTGGTAGTTTCGGAGCATTATGCGTCTGTTGGAGTCATCGGAAGGGCTTGGAAGCCGGTGTTGGAATTTCGGAGCGAGGTAAGTCTCCTTTCTAACTTTGTGAGGGGAAATCGTCCCCTAGGTGAATTAAGTCACTACATACTATTATCTTCGGGGGCTACGTACGCACGAGGTGACGGGAGTCCGTGCGTAGCTACTATTATGCCATGTTCGGGTAGCCTAGGACCCACTAACATGCTTTATGTGTGTACCTGTAACCTTGCCTGTGATATTAAACATCTGATATGACTGAAACGTAATCGAATGTTTAAAAGAAAGCTAGAGTTCATATTGTTAAATTCTTCTAAAAAGAGAATTATTTCCGTTGTGAATATATGTGTACCTGGACTGGATTGTATCATGGAGTATCACTACATTTGACAAATGAGTTTCAAAAATAAAGATTTCAAAATCTATATTTCATGTTTCTTTTAATAAAGATTTTACCACTTTCCTGAGAAAAATGGTTTTCTTGATAAAATATGAGTTTATTATGTGGATATGTGTAACTTTGGGTGCCTGAGTCGCTTGAGTGATTCGGGAGCAGGAAGACTCTGTAATTGTGTATGTATTCTTATGAGCACCTGATTCGCATGTATGATTCCCGAGCAGGCTAGCCGTATTATGTTAACCGCGTCGCATGATCGATTCGCGAGCGGGGAAGATAGATGCATCTATGGTTCGAGCCGGTCGGCCCCTCGGCAGTGCACAATTTATTATTGTAGGTCCGCGCCGTTAGACCCTCGGCATTGCTAGCGCATGATATTTTCTGCGTAGTTGCTACGATATTTGCCTGATTACTGGCCTGAAATGTTAAATTGTCAATTGAAATGACAAAGATTTAAAGTTATTAAAAAGACTTTTGGAAGATGTTGTTCCTTCCGTTGATTTATTAGTATTTGATTAAATCACTATGTTGATTAATTGTGAATATGACGAAGATATAAAGTATTAAATGTGAACACAACTGAAGGATGTTTAAATCCTGTTTTATAAACTGCCTATGATAAAAACCATGCTTAGTGTCACTCTTAAATATTTTAATTGGACCTTTAGTAAGTGTCTAAATTGACCTCTCGTCACTACCTCTATGAGGTTAGGCGGGCGACTTACTGAGTACACGTTGTTTTTGTACTTATACTACACTTGCTGTGCATTTTATTGCACAGGTACTTACATAGCAAATGTGGAGGATTCAGAGACTCAGGAGAGCTGCATCTTCCGGAGGCGATCCGCAGCTGACATAGTCACCTTCATACTGTATCTATTTCATTTTAAATTTCCTTGTCCAGTTGTATTTCGGACAGGCTTGGTAATATTTTTAAAATTCTTAGAAGTTGCTCATGTACTTGTGACACCGGGTTCTAGGATATGTCTTGGGATAATTGTTTAAGTGAAATCTTTAGATCACTGTTTTTAAATAACAAAATTCTATTTGCTGTCGTATTTTAATTGCGAAAATTTATTTATTTGATTACGAAATGCAAGAAAAGGTAACGGTTTTGAAAATGTTAAAAAGGATTTGGCTTGCTTGACAGTGGTGTCCGGCGCCATCACGACCTATGGATTTTGGGTCATGACAACATGGTATCAGATCGCTAGGTTCCCGTAGGTCTCACGAGTCATGAGCAAGTCTAGTAGAGTCTTGCGGATCAGTATGGAGACGTCTGTACTTATCTTCGAGAGGCTACAGGGCTGTTAGGAGTACTTCCCTTCTTGATTCTTCATCGTGCGATTTGATTCCTTTGAGGCTTATGCCTATGTTCATTCCTACTCAATCTTACGCATCGCGAAGCGCTTGCTATGGATCAGGAATTTGAGGAATGTGAATGGTGCTACGAATGTAATCTGAGATGCTTCCATGGGTAAATGGTCGTGGTTGTTGTTATGGCCCTGTGAAAGGGTAATATGTTGTTTCAGCTCAGTAGTTGTGTTTCTGGGAGCCTTAAGGCTGTGCTCAGGAAGTGATGATGGTTGCAATTTATCTTCGCGCGGTGTCGATATGATGATAGAACGTTTGCCCGTATGTTGGGGAAGACGAATGGTTTGAAGGGAGGTCTCCTTAGAGTGTGATTTCGAGATTTCATTGCTTTTGGCCGGCAGAGGAATGGCATTTTGGGTTATGAATGGTTCGGTTGGGATTGATAAAGTAGTAAGATTTGGTGTCTTCAAGTGAGATGGGGTATTCACCTATGACGTGTAGTCGTCGTCGTTGATCGAATGGAATGTGTTAGGTTTGTCGGTGCTATGGTTTCTTCAGTTGCGTGGGGTCAGATTATTGAGGAGAAGTGTTGAGGAATGCGGTTGTCAAGGAATGATCCTGGAATGAGGCTAGGCGGTGGTTCCATTTGTAAGGGACCATGTGTAAGAAGCGGAAGTCGAGTAGTCGCAAATTGGGGGAGCGGCAGACAACTTGGAATTTGAAGATATTCGTCGCGCATTGTGGGTGTCCATGAGGAGCGGACGGACTAGTAAGTTGGTAAATGAAGCAGGGCATAGGACGGGGTATTGAAGTCGCAGAGAGCGTGCATTCAACGTCGTTGGGAGGTGTCTGTGGGTGATTTCCACATGTGGGTTGTCTTCTGGGGATAGGTTGGCAATGGCGGGGTCGGCAGGCTTTGTGAGGGGGTCCTAGTGGCTAGTTGGTAGGAGTTAGAATGTGTGAATGATGCTAGAGAATTCGAGTATTTAGGGAGTGTTAGCAAGGGAATTTGGAAGATTTGGACGGATTGGCTGAGCAAGATCATGTTATCAAAGGAGGAAGGATCTCAGCAGGGTCTAGAGTGGTGCAAAAAGTAGCTTCGGGATAAGTGGTGGAGTCCCACCATCTGCAGTTGGGTTGTAGGATTGTCTTCGCATGGGGTTGAGGATTGTCGGCATGTAGGCAAGTTATTTCAGTTAAGGAAAAAGGAGTAAAATTGTAATTGTGCGTGGGATTTGATGAATATGTCTAAAAGTTGGCCCCGTCAGGTCAGGGTTAGGCTTTGGAAGATTCAGAATTTGAGTGCGATTCGTGCTTTCGGCGTTGTTTGAGGTGATTTGAGGGCTCGAGCAAGTCCTTGTCATGCTTTGGGATATATTGGTATAATTGGACGGGGTCCTGGAGGCCTCGGGTGGATTCGTGGTGGTTAACGGATCAAAGTTGAAGTTGGAAAAGGGATGAAGATTCTGTCATCTGGTATAACCGCACCTGCGAGGATTTGACCGCAGGTGCGGCTTGGGAGTCGCAGGTGCGAGAGTGGGTAGACTTGGTTGGGAACCGCAGGTGCGATGGATATTCCGCACCTACAAAGTCGCAGGTGCGGGCAGTGGGGGCGCAGGTGCGATTTTGATGAAGTTGAGGGAAACCGCAGGTGCGGGAGATTTGGTCGCACCTGCGGGATCGCATGTGCGGAGGAAGGAGCGCAGGTGCGGAAATCGACCTGGGCAGAATGTTTTAAAACGAGAATTTTGGGTTCATTGCCTTCATTTATTCATGGGTTAGGCAATTTTTGAGAGCCTTTCAAGGGAGATTTCACCAAGCATCAAGAGGTAAGTTGTTTCTAAGGTTAAATACAAGATTATATGCATGGATTAGGTATGGAAATTGGTAGGAAATTGGGGTTTTTGGAAGAAAAACCTAGAAAATGTAACTTTGGATTTTAGCCACGAATTGAGCATGAATATTTGAGTAAATTATATATTTGAGTTAGTAAGGCTATGGGTAGAACGTACCTTCGAGAAATTTCAGATTTCCGGGCACGTGGGCCCGAGGGCATTTTGGTCATTTCGCTGAGCGGGGTTGGAAAAATATATAATCTGAATTCGTTGTGAGTATTAGGATGAATTCTCATTGCTTTGTCATTTATGTGGTAGTTTTGAAGCGTTATGCGTCCGTTGGAGTCGTCAGAAGGGCTTGGAAGCCGGTGTTGGAATTTTGGAGCGAGGTAAGTCTCCTTTCTAACTTTGTGAGGGGGAATCGTCCCCCTAGGTGAATTAATTCACTACATACTATTATCTTCGGGGTCTACGTACGCACAAGGTGACGGGAGTCCGTGCGTAGCTACTATTATGCCATGTTCGGGTAGCCTAGGACCCACTAGCATGCTTTATATGTGNAGAGTGATTCGCGAGCAGGAAGACCCTGTAATTGTGTATGTATTCATACGAGCACCTGAGTCGCATGTATGATTCGCGAGCAGACTAGCCGTATTATGTTAACCGCGTCGCATGCTCGATTCGCGAGCGAGGCAGATAGATGCATCTATGGTTCGAGCCGGTCGACCCCTCGGCAGTGCACAGTTTATTATTGTTGGTCCGCGCAGTTTGACCCTCGGCATTGCTTGCACATGATATTTTCTGCGTAGTTGCTATGATATTTGCCTGATTACTGGTCTGAAATTTTAAATTGTCAATTGAAATGACAAAGATTTAAAGTTATTAAAAAGACTTTTGGAAGAAGTTGTTCCTTCCGTTGATTTATTATTATTTTATTAAATCACCATGTTGATTAATTGTGAATATGACGAAGATATAAAGTGTTAAATGTGAACAAAATTGAAGGATGTTTAAATCCTGTTTTATAAACTGCCTATGATAAAANTCTCTTTGAGGTTAGGCGGGCGACTTACTGGGTACACGTTGTTTTTGTACTTATACTACACTTGCTGTGCATTTTATTGCACATGTACTTACATAGAAAATGTGGAGGATTCGGAGACTCAGGCGAGCTGCATCTTCCGGAGGCGATCCGCAGCTGACAGAGTCACCTTCATACTGTATCTATTTCATTTTAAATTTCCTTGTCCAGTTGTATTTTGGACAGGCTTTGTAATATTTTTAAAATTCTTAGAAGTTGCTCATGTACTTGTGACACCGGGTTTTGGGATATGTCTTGTGATAATTGTTTAAGCGAAAATTCTTATTTGATTACGAAATGCAAGAAAAGGTAACAGTTTCGAAAATGTTAAAACATGAATGTATTTCAACAAATTAAGGATTTGGCTTGCCTGACGTGGTGTCCGGCGCCATCACGACCTATGGATTTTGGGTCGTGACAACATGGTATCAGAGCGCTAGGTTCTCGTAGGTCTCGCAAGTCATGAGAAAGTCTAGTAGATTCTTGCGGATCGGTACGAAGACGTCTGTACTTATCTTCGAGAGGCTACAGGGCTGTTAGGAGTACTTCCCTTCTTGATTCTTCATCGTGCGAGTTGATTCCTTTGAGGCTTATGCCTATGATCATTCCTACTCAATTTACGCGTCACGAAGCGCTTGCTATGGATCAGGAATTTGAGGAATGGGAATGGTGCTACGAATGTAATCCAAGATGCTTCCATGGGTAAATGGTCGTGGTTGTTGTTATGGCCCTGTGAAAGGGTAATATGTTGTTTCAGCTCAGTAGCTGTGTTTCTGGTAGACTTAAGGCTGTGCTCAGGTGGTGATGATGGTTGCAATTGATCGTCGCACGATGTCGATATGAAGATAGAACGTTTGCCCGTATGTCGGGGAAGACGAATGGTTTGAAGGGAGGTCTCCACAGAGTGTGATTTCGAGATTTCAATGCTTTTGTTCCGGCAGAGGAATCGAATTTTGGGTTATGAATGGTCCGGTTGGGATTGATAAAGTAGTAATATTTGGTGTCTTCAAGTGAGATGGGGTATTCACATGTGACATGTAGTCGTAGTCGTTGATCGAATCGAATGTGTTAGGTTTGTCGGTGCTATGGTTTCTTCAGTTGCGTGGGGTCAAATTATTGAGGAGAAGTGTTGAGGAATGCGGTTGGCAAAGAATGATCCTGGAATGAGGCTAAGCGGTGGTTCCATTTCTAAGGGGACAGGTGTAAGAAGCGGAAGTCGAGCAGTCGCAAATTGGGGGAGCGGCAGTACAACTTTGAATTTTAAGATATTCGTTGCGCATTATGGGTGTCCATGATGAGCGAACGGACTAGTAAGTTGGTAAATGAAGCAGGGCATAGGCCGGGGTATTGAAGTCGCAGAGAGCATGCATTCAGCATCATTGGGAGGTGTCCGCGGGTGATTTCCACAGGTGGGTTATCTTCTGGGGATATGTTGGAAATGTCAGGGTTGGCAGGCTCTGTGAGGGGGTCCTTGTGGCTAGTCAGTAGGAGTTAGAATGTGTGAATGATGCTAGAGAATTCGAGTATTTAGGGAGTGTTATCAAGGGAATTTGGAAGATTTGGACGGATTGGCTGAGCAAGATCGTGTCATCAGAGGAGGAAGGATCTCAGCAGGGTCTAGAGTGGTGCAAGGAGTAGCTTCGGGATAAGTGGGGGAGTCCCATCATCTGCAGTTGGGTAGTAGGATTGTCTTCACATGGGGTTGAGGATTGTCGGCGTGTAGGCAAGTTATTTCAGCTAAGGAAAAAGGAGTAAAATGGTAATTGTGTGTGGGATTTGATGAATATGTACAAAAGTTGGCCCTGCCAGGTCAGGTTTAGGCTTTGGAAGATTCAAAATTTATGCTTAAGGCATGGGCGAGTTGTAAGGATAGTGACTCAGTCACGTGTTTCATTGAAAAATGTGTTCCTGTGCTAGGAGAGCCTTGGGGGTTGATTGTATTCGGGGCCAGTCAGAGTGGGTGACTCTAAATAGCGGTCCTAATGAGTTCAAAAGTTAAGAATGCGGCAATTAAAGTTTTCAGGCAGCAATATGATCGAGAATCGAGCTTTTACAGAGTAATCTATGAGAAAAATGCGGATGGTTGGAATGTTCTATGATATGTTTTAGTATGCATGATAATTGGAGGAGTGAGAGAAATAGACTCCGTATTGAAGAAAAGATTATCAGAAGGTTATGAGACGGGTTGCAGGATTTGTGCAGCATGGTCTCGTGAATCAAGGTCACTCGGGATGAGTGCGGGTTGAGTTTGCTATGGGTTGAAGGAAGTTGTTATTGTTCCTGAGGCAATTAATGATGATTAAAAGAAGATAGATTGATTAGCCATGGTTGAAATGGAACATTTGCGGGAGTGATTGGTTCCTTTGATGTGATTTAGTTAGGCATGTGGTTTGTGCCGGTGTATGCGGGACTTGTCGAACGTTGTAACAGATTTTATGTGGGAGCATTTGAGTGCTATGGCCTGTCAGGTATAGGCGGACTCCGGAAGGGTTATGGTGGTATAGACTACTACTTAAGGATTTGCATGATTTGGGTGATAATGGGAATTCACTCGTGTGTTGAGATGGTACTCTTGAACCGAGTCAAGTAAAAATTTTCTATATGATGAAGTGTTCACCCTATTAGTGGTTCGAAAGTTATGATGGAATTCTTGAGCTACCTCATGTTGATAGGTTAAGTGCGGGAAGCAGTACATAACTGGGAGTAAGAATCGAGATTTAGGTCCGATGTTTGTAAGGATGTCATGAGCTCGGAGGAGCAAGGGAAACGTGATTTGAAAGCTCAGTATAAGCTGGTGTTATCTTCAGTGTCACCTGAGATTGAGACTCAATGAAAGAGGCTTTGTACCCTGGTCATGGGTTCTTGAGGTATTTTGCAGCCTTAGTGTGGTTGGTGTTTTGGATGTGCAGACTTGTTGCCTTGTGTGGAAGGTCGTGGGAGCATGACCGCGAAAAGACTGTATAAAGTGTGACATGTAGTCACTTGATGGATTTCAGATTTGGGCTGAGTATGAAGAAGTGCAATATTGCTTAATTGAGAATTTACGCCTGGAAGGCATTCGGTTCAGTTGATTATGAATAATGGGATGTTAGTCCCGGTGATGATAGTGGTTCTCGTGTATTATGAGAGAAAGTGGGTTAATGTGGACCCAGGTAAAATCTAATAGCTAAGTTTGGTGCGAGCGAGGTGGCTCAAAGTTTGTGGATGGATTTAAATATGATTATGGGTTCCGTGTGAGTGAGGCATGTTCCTTTCAGTTGAGCATTTTTCATGGGAAGGTATTAGAGCAACGGGTGTTGTATCCGTCTTCGTCGAATTCCTGTGTTATTGTGAATGTGCCGTGTGAGTTCTGAAACGGCTTTGATAATTTCTTATGTGTTGAGGTCCCATGTAGCGGGGATATTATGTGAGCAGGATAGCTCTTGAGATCCAGAGTATATGTATATGTATCGCACCTCAGTTGTGATTGAGTTTTGTAGCCTATGGCTTTATCAGTCTCCCCAGGATGATATTATGCACTTGGCGTGCTTGTGATCGATATTCAGTAATTCGTAATAGTGAGCAAATCAGCTGCGTATATATATCTTCTTATGTAAATTTTATGTGTGGATCGGGTGGCACGTCGCCACGGGTATGTTATTCAGATCGGGTTGCACGCCACAACAGTGTGATGATGAGAAGGGAACATGTATTTATTTTCTTGTGATTTATTTTCCATTTTATGGTAAGAATTCATATTAGTTGTGTGAGCTGAGTAGTTCCGTGCTGAGTCATTTCTTATTATCATGTTCGAGTTATGGCCTATTGGGCGATGCAATATCATGTGAGGCTTTTAGCCATGTTTGGGGTGATTTACTGTCTGAGCAGTTCATACTAGGTGAGACGAGATTATCGGACCAGGGATCAGTAAGATAAGGTTATGTGAAGTGTATATTAAAGAACAAATACCATCATTCAGGTTCATAATGGAAGTGACGGTTCTAGTCAAGATGAGGTATTCAAGGATTTGTTAACTCTGCAGTGGAGTGTGAATTTATGCGCATTTCCTCCGTTGTGGTTGTATCGCCAGCATTGTAGTAGGATGTATGTATAATTGTTATGAGGTGCATCAGATTCGTGGACCTTGGTTAATAAGGTTCAGGGAGCGTCGTTGTGGTCAGACAATGAGTTATGCGGTGCATGGTGCCGATTCAGCAAGGGTATGCAGTTATGATCTGGTATATCGTGTGCTAGTTGATGCAATGCTTATATATATTGAAACTAGGCCTGGCTAGAAAAATTTCAGGTGTTTGAATGAATTCTGAGCTTATTATATGGATAAAGAAGAAATCTCCAAATTTGATCAAGCTATTGTGCTCGACTGGGTTGTGGTAGCACGGGCAGGTGCTCGAGATGTTAAACAGTGATTTCAGGTATCTCCATAGCAGTTCTTAGCACGTTCGAGGACAAACGTCAGTTTAAGTGGGGGAGAATGTAACGACCCGACCGGTCGTTTTGAGCTCTAGCGCGTCGTTCAACGGGTTGAAGTCGTGAGAAATTTTGTTTCAGGTATTTTGACCCGTGGGCGTGGTCGGAATTGAATTCCAGGAAATTTAGAATTGATTTGGAAAGGAAATTCTCATTTCAGAAGCCTTAAGTTGGAGAAATCAACTAAGATTGGAATTTTGAGTAAATGATCTTTGAATCAGGATTTGAAGGTTCCAGCAGGTTCGTATGATGATTTCGAACTTGGGTGTATGTCCGGATAGGGTTTCGGATAACCCGAGAGAGTTTTGGCGTATAACGTGGGAGTTAGCATTTTTGAAGGATTTCATGAATTTGGGCTTGAAGTGCATATCAATGAGGTTGATGTATGTTTGGGGTTCCGAGTCTGGGAATAGCTCCGTATGGTGATTTTGGAATTGGGAGCGCGATCGGAAGTGAATTTGGATTTCCGTAGGTCAATTTGGAGTCATTTGGCTAAAGATAGAAATTTGAAGGTTTATAGGAAATCCGACCGGAAGTGGAAGTTTTGATATCAAGGTCAGGATGCGATTCCGGAAGTTGGAGCAGGTCCGCAATGTTGAATATGACTTGTGCGCAAAACTTGAGGTCAATCGGACGTGATTTGATAGGTTTCGGCATCAGATGTAGAAGTTTGAAATTCTAAGTTCTTAAAGGATCGGATTTGAGTGCGATTCGTGATTTCGGCATTGTTTGAGATGATTTGAGGGCTCGATCAAGTCCGTGTTATGTTTTGGGACATATTGGTATAATTGGACGGTCCCGGAGGCCTCGGGTGGATTCCGGGTGGTTAACGGATCAAAGTTGAAGTTTGAAAAGGGCTGAAGCTGCTGTCATCTGGTGTAACCGCACCTGCGAGGCTTTGACCACAGGTGCGGCCTTGGGAGTCGTAGGTGCGAGAGTGGGAAGACTTGGTTGGGAACCGCAAGTGCGATAGATATTCCGCACCTGCGAAGCCGCAGGTGCGGGCAGTAGGGGCGCATGTGCGATTTGGCTGGAGTTGAAGGAAACCGCAGGTGCGGGAGATTTGGTCGCAAGATCGCAGGTGCGGAGGAAGGAGTAAACGAGAATTTTGGGTTCATTGCCTTCATTTTTTCATGGGTTAGGCAATTTTTGAGAGCCTTTCAAGGGAGATTGCACCAAGCATCAAGAGGTAAGTTGTTTCTAAGGTTAAATACAAGATTATATGCATGGATTTGGCATGGAAATTGGTAGGAAATTGGGGTTTTTGGAAGAAAAACCTAGAAAATGTAACTTTGGATTTTAGCCACGAATTGAGCATGAATATTTGAGTAAATTATATATTTGAGTTAGTAAGGCTATGGTTAGAACGTACCTTCAAGAAATTTTGGATTTCCGGGCACGTGGGCCCGAGGGCATTTTGGTCATTTCACTAAGCGGGGTTGGGAGAATATATAATCTGAATTCGTTGTGAGTATTAGGATGAATTTTCATTGCTTTGTCATTGATGTGGTAGTTTCGGAGCGTTATGCGTCCGTTGGAGTCACCGGAAGGGCTTGGAAGCCGGTGTTGAAATTTCGGTGAGAGGTAAGTCTCCTTTCTAACTTTGTGAGGGGGAATCGTCCCCCTAGGTGAATTAATTCACTACATACTATTATCTTCGGCGGCTAGGTACGCACGAGGTGACCGGAGTTCGTGCGTAGCTACTATTATGCCATGTTCGGGTAGCCTAGGACCCACTAGCATGCTTTATGTGTGTACCTGTAACCTTGCCCGTGATATTAAACTGCTGATATGACTGAAACGTAATCGAATGTTTAAAAGAAAGCTAGAGTTCATATTGTTAAATCCTTCTAAAAAGAGAATTATTTCCGTTGTGAATATATGTGTACCTGGACTGGATTGTATCATGGAGTATCACTACATTTGACAAATGAGTTTCAAAACCTATATTTCATGTTTCTTTTAATAAAGATTTTACCACTTTCCTGAGAAAAACGGTTTTCTTGATAAAATATGAGTTTATTGTGTGGATATGTGTAACTTTGGGTGCCTGAGTTGCTTGAGTGATTCGCGAGCAGGAAGACCCTGTAGTTGTGTATGTATTCATATGAGCACCTGAGTCGCATGTATGATTCGCGAGAAGGATAGCCGTATTATGTTAACCGCGTCGCATGATCGATTTGCTAGCGGGGCAGATAGATGCATCTATGGTTCGAGCCGGTCGACCCCTCGGTAGTGCACAATTTATTATTGTTGGTCCGCGCCGTTCGACCCTCGGTATTGCTTGCGCATGATATTTTCTGCGTAGTTGCTATGATATTTGCCTGATTACTGGCCGGAAATGTTAAATTGTCAATTGAAATGACAAAGATTTAAAGTTATTAAAAAGACTTTTGGAAGAAGTTGTTCCTTTCGTTGATTTATTATTATTTGATTAAATCACCATGTTGATTAATTATGAACATGAAGAAGATATAAAATGTTAAATGTGAACAAAATTGAAGGATGTTTAAATCATGTTTTATAAACTGCCTATGATAAAAACCATGCTTAGTGTCACTCTTAAATATTTTAAATGGACCTTTTGTAAGTGTGTAAATTGACCTCTCGTCACTACGTTTCTGAGGTTAGGTGGGCGACTTACCGAGTACACATTTTTGTACTCATACTACACTTGTTGTGCATTTTATTGAATATGTACGTACATAGCAAATGTGGAGGATTCGGAGACTCAGGCGAGCTGCATCTTCCGAAGGCGATCCGCAGCTGACAGAGTCACCTTCATACTGTGTCTATTTCATTTAAATTTCCTTGTCCAGTTGTATTTCGGACAGGCTTGGTAATATTTGTAAAATTCTTAGAAGTTGCTCATGTACTTGTGACACTTGGTTCTGGGATATGTCTTGGGATATTTGTTTAAGTGAAATCTTTAGATCACTATTTTTAAATAACAGAATTCTATTTGCTGTCGTATTTTAATTGCGAAAATTTATTTATTGATTACGAAATGCAAGAAAAGGTAATGATTTCGAAAATGTTAAAACATGAATGTATTTCAACTAATTAAGGATTTGGCTTGCCTGAAAGTGGTGTCCGGCGCCATCACGACCTACGGATTTTGGGTCGTGACAATATGGTATCAGAGAGATAGGTTCCCATAGGTCTCACGAGTCATGAGCAAGTCTAGCAGAGTCTTGCGGATTGGTACCGAGACGTCTGTACTTATATTCAAGAGGCTACAGGGCTGTTAGGAGTACTTCCCTTCTTGATTCTTCATCGTGCGAGTTGATTCCTTTGAGGTTTATGCCTATGTTCATTCCTACTCAATCTTACGCGTCGCGAAGCGCTTTATGTGGATCAAGAATTTGAGGAATGGGAATGGTGCTACGAATGTAATCCGAGATGCTTCCATGGGTAAATGGTCGTGGTTGTTGTTATGGCCCTGTGAAAGGGTAATATATTGTTTCTACTCAGTAGCTGTGTTTCTGGGAGCCTTAAGGCTGTGCTCAGGTAGTGATGATGGTTGCAATTGATCGTTGCGCGGTGTCGATATGATGATAGAACGTTTGCCCGTATGTTGGGGAAGACGAATGGTTTGAAGGGAGGTCTCCTCAGAGTGTGATTTAGATTTCAGTGCATTTGTGACGGAAGAGGAATGGCATTTTGGGTTATGAATGGTCCGGTTGGGATTGATAAAGTAGTAAGATTTGGTGTCTTCAAGTGAGATGGGGTATTCACCTGTGATGTGTAGTCGTCGTCGTTGATCGAATGAAATGTGTTAGGTTTGTCGGTGCTATGGTTTCTTCGGTTGCGTGGGGTCAGATTATTGAGGAGAAGTATTGAGGAATGCGGTTGGCAAGGAATGATCCTGGAATGAGGCTAAGCGGTGGTTCCATTTCTAAGGGGCCAGGTGTAAGAAGCGGAAGTCGAGCAGTCGCAAATTGGGGGAGCGGCAGCACAACTTGGAATTTAAAGATATTCGTTGCGCATTATGGGTGTCCATGCGGAGCGGACGGACGGACTAGTAAGTTGGTAAATGAAGCAGGGCATAGGATGGGGTATTGAAGTCGTAGAGAGTGTGCATTCAGCATCGTTGGGAGGTGTCCGGGGGTGATTTCCACAGGTGGGTTGTCTTCTGGGGATAGGTTGGCAATGGCGGGGTTGGCAGGCTCTGTGAGGGGGGTCCTAGTGGCTAGTCGCTAGGAGTTAGAATGTGTGAATGATGCTAGAGAATTCGAGTATTTAGGGAGTGTTAGCAAGGGAATTTGGAAGATTTGGACGGATTGGCAGCGCAAGATCGTGTTATCAGAGGAGGAAGGATCTCAGCAGGGTCTAGAGTGGTGCAAGGAGTAGCTTCCGGATAAGTGGGGGAGTCCCACCATCTGCAGTTCGATTGTAGGATTGTCTTCGCATGGGGTTGAGAATTGTCGGCGTGTAGGCAAGTTATTTCAGCAAAGGAAAAAGGAGTAAAATGGTAATTGTGCGTGGGATTTTATTAATATGTATAAAAGTTGACCCTGTCAGGTCAGGGTTAGGCTTAGTAAGATTCAGAATTTATGCTTAAGGCATGGGCGAGTTGTCACTCACGTGTTTCATTGAAAAAAGTGTTCCTGTGCTAGGAGAGTCTTGGGGGTTGATTGTATTCGGGGCCAGTCAGAGTGGGTGACTCTAAATAATGGTCCTAGTGAGTTCAAAAGTTCAAAATGCAGCAATTAAAGATTTCAGGCAACAATATGATCGAGAATCGGGCTTTTGCAGAGTAATCTCTGAGAAAAATGAGGATGGTTGGAATGTTCTATGATATGTTTCAGCATGCATGATAATATTGGAAGAGTGAGGGATTTGGGCAGCATGGTCTCGTGAATCAAGGTCACTCGGGATGAGTGCGGGTTGAGTTTGCTATGGGTTGAAGGAAATTGTTATTGTTCCTGAGGCAATTAATGATGATTAAAAGAAGATAGATTGATTAGCCATGGTTGAAATGGCACATTTGCGGCAGTGATTGGTTCCTTTGATGTGATTTAGTTAGGCATGTGGTTTGTGCCGGTGTGTGCGGGGCTTGTCGAACATTGTAACGGATTTTATGTTGGAACATTTGAGTGCTATGACCTGTCAGGTATAGGCGGACTCCGGAAGGGTTATGGTGGTATAGACTACTACTTCAGGATTTGCATGATTTGGGTGATAATGGGAATTCACTCGTGTGTTGAGATGGTACTCTTGAACGGAGTCAAGTAAAAAGTTTCTATATGATGAAGTGTTCACCCTATTAGTGGTTTGAAAGTTATGATGGAATTCTTGTGCTACCTCATGTTGATAGGTTAAGTGCGGGAAGCAGTACATAACTGGGAGTAAGAATCGAGATTTAGGTCCGATGTTTGTAAGGATGTAATGATCTCGGAAGAGCAAGGGAAAAGTGATTTGAAAGCTCAGTATAAGCTGGTGTTATCTTCAGTGTCACCTGAGATTGAGACTCAATGAAAGAGGCTTTGTACCCTGGTCATGGGTTCTTGAGGTATTTTGCAGCCTTAGTGTGGTTGGTGTTTTGGATGTGCAGACTTGTTGCCTTGTGTGGAAGGTCGTGGGAGCATGACCGCGAAAAGACTGTATAAAGTGTGACATGTAGTCACTTGATGGATTTCAGATTTGGGCTGAGTATGAAGAAGTGCAATATTGCTTAATTGAGAATTTACGCCTGGAGTGCGTTCCGTTCAGTTGATTATGAATTATAAGGTGTTAGTCCCGGTGATGATGGTGGTTCTCGTGTATTATGAGAGAAAGTGGGTTAATGTGGAACCATGTAAAATCTAATAGCTAAGTTTGGTGCGAGCGAGGTGGCTCGATGTTTGTGGATGGATTTAAATATGATTATGGGCTCCGTGTGAGCGAGGCATGTTCCTTTCATTTGAGCATTTTTCATGGAAAGGTATTAGAGCAACGAGTGTTGTTCCGTCTTCGTCGAATTCCTGTGTCATTGTGATTGTGCCGTGTGAGTTGTGAAACGACTTTGATAATTTCTTATGTGTTGAGGTCCCGCGTAGCAGGGATGTTATGTGAGCAGGGTAGCTCTTGAGATCCAGAGTGTATATATATATATCGCACCTCAGTTGTGCTTGAATTTTTTAGCCTATGGCTTTATCAGTATCCCCAGGATGATATTATGCACTTGGCGTGCTTGTGATCGATATTCAGTAATTCGTAATAGTGAGCAAATCAGCTGCGTATATATCTTCTTATGTAAATTTTATATGCAGATCGGGTGTACGTCGCCACGGGTATGCTATTCGGATCGGGTTGCACGCCGCAACAGTGTGATGATGAGAAGGGTTAATATGTATTTATTTTCTTGTGATTTATTTTCCATTTTCTGGTAAGAATTCATATTAGTTGCGTGAGCTGAGTAGTTCCGTGCTGAGTCGTTTCTTATTATCATGTTAGAGTTATGGCCTATTGGGCGATGCAATATCATGTGAGGCTGTTAGCCATGTTTGGGGTGATTTACTGTTTGAGCAGTTCATACTAGGTGAGACGAGATTATCGGACCAGGGATTAGTACCATAAGGTTATGTGAAGTGTATATTAAAGAACAAATACCATCATTCAGGTTCATAATGGAAGTGACTATTCTAGTCAAGATGAGGTATTGAAGGATTTGTTAACTTTGCAGTGGAGTGTGAATTTCTGCGCATTTCCTCCGTTGTGTTTGTATCGCCAGCATTGTAGCAGGATGTCTGTATAATTGTTATGAGGTGCATCAGGAGCATCAGATTCGTGGACCTTGGCTAATAAGGTTCAGGGAGCGTCGTTGTGGTCAGACGAAGAGTTATGCGGTGCATGGTGCCGATTCAGCTAAGGTATGCAATTATGATCTGGTATATCGTGTGATAGTTGATGCAGTGCTTATATATATTGAAACTAGGCCTTGCTAGAGAAATTTCAGGTGTTTGAATGAATTCTGAGCTTATTATATGGATAAAGAAGAAATCTCCAGATCTGATCAAGCTATTGTGCTCGACTGGGTTGTGGTAGCACGGGCAGGTGCTCGAGATGTTAAACAGTGATTTCAGGTATCTCCATAGCATTTCTTAGCACGTTCGAGGACGAAGTTCAGTTTAAGTGGGGGAGAAAGTAACGACCCGACCGGTCATTTTGAGCTCTAGCGTGTCGTTCAACGGGTTGAAGTCGTGAGAAGCTTCATTTCAGGTATTATGACCCGCGGGCGTGGTCGGAATTGAATTCCATTAAATTTAGAATTGATTTGGAAAGGAAATTCTCATTTCAGAAGCCTTAAGTTGGAGAAATCAACTAAGATTGGAATTTTAAGTAAACGATCTCCGAATCAGGATTTGAAGGTTCTAGCAGGTTCGTATGATGATTTCGAACTCGGGTGTATGTCCGGATCGGGTTTTGGATAACCCGGGAGCGTTTCGGCGTATATTATGGAAGTTAGCATTTGAGAAGGATTTCATGAATTTAGGCTTGAAGTGCATATCAGTGAGGTTGATGTACGTTTGGGATTCTGAGTCTAGGAATAGCTCCGTATGGTGATTCTGGAATTGGGAGCGCGATCGGAAGTGAATTTGAATGTCCGTAGGTTATTTTGGAGTCAGTTGGCTAAAGATAGAAATTTGAAGGTTTCTGGGAAATCCGGCCGGAAGTGGAAGTTTTGATATGGAGGTCGGAATGCGATTCCGAAAGTTGGAGCAGGTCTGTAATGTTGAATATGACTTGTGCGCAAAATTTGAGGTCAATCGGACGTGATTTGATAGGTTTCGGCATCAGATGTAGAAGTTTGAAATTCTAAGTTCTTAAAGAATCGGATTTGAGTGTGATTCGTGATTTCGGCGTTGTTTGAGGTGATTTGAGGGCTCGAGCAAGTCCGTGTCATGTTTTGGGACATATTGGTATAATTGGACGGGGTCCCGGAGGCCTCGGGTGGATTTCAGGTGGTTAACGGATCAAAGTTGAAGTTGGAAAGGGGCTGAAGCTGCTGTCATCTGGTGTAACCGCACCTGCGAGGCTTTGACGGTGCGGCTTGGGAGTCGCAGGTGCGAGAGTGGGCAGACTTGGTTGGGAATCGCAGGTGCGATGGATATTCTGCACCTGCATAGCCGCAAGTGCGGGCAGTGGGGGCGCAGGTGCAATTTAGCTGGAGTTGAGGGAAACCGCAGGTGCGGGAGATTTGGTCGCACCTGTGGGATCGCAGGTGCGGAGGAAGGAGCGTAGGTGCGGAAATTGACCTGGGCAGAATGTTTTAAAACGAGAATTTTGGGTTCATTGCCTTCATTTCTTCATGGGTTAGGCGATTTTTGAGAGCCTTTCAAGGGAGATTTCACCAAGCATCAAGAGGTAAGTTGTTTCTACTTGTTTCTAAGGTTAAATACAAGATTATATGCATGGATTAGATATGGAAATTGGTAGGAAGAAAATGTAACTTTGGATTTTAGCCACGAATTGACCATGAATATTTTGAGTAAATTATATATTTGAGTTGGTAAGGCTATGGGTCGAACGTACCTTCGAGAAACTTTGGATTTCCTGGCACGTGGGCCCGAGGGAATTTTGGTCATTTCACTGAGCGGGGTTGGGAAAATATATTATCTGAATTCGTTGTGAGTATTAGGATGAATTTTCATTGCTTTGTCATTTATGTGGTAGTTTCGGAGCGTTATGCGTCCGTTGGAGTCATCGGAAGGGCTTGGAAGCCGGTGTTGGAATTTTGGAGCGAGGTAAGTCTCCTTTCTAACTTTGTGAGGGGGAATCGTCCCCCTAGGTGAATTAATTCACTACATACTATTATCTTCGGGGGCTACGTACGCACGAGGTGATGGGAGTCCGTGCGTAGCTACTATTATGCCATGTTCGGGTAGCCTAGGACCCACTAGCATGCTTTATGTGTGTACCTGTAACCTTGCCGTGATATTAAGCTGCTGATATGACTTAAACGTAATCGAATGTTTAAAAGAAACCTAGAGTTCATATTGTTAAATCCTTCTAAAAAGAGAATTATTTCCGTTGTGAATATATGTGTACCTGGACTGGATTGTATCATGGAGTATCACTACAATTGACAAATGAGTTTCAAAAACAAAGATTTCAAAACCTCTATTTCATGTTTCTTTTAATAAAGATTTTACCACTTTCCTGAGAAAAACAGTTTTCTTAATAAAATATGAGTTTATTGTGTGGATATGTGTAACTTTGGGTGCCTGAATCGCTTGAGTGATTCGCGAGCAGGAAGACCCTGTAATTGTGTATGTATTCATATGAGCACCTGAGTCGCATGTATGATTCGCGAGCAGGCTAGCCGTATTATGTTAACCGCGTCGCATGATCGATTCGCGAGCGGGGCGGATAGATGCATCTATGGTTCGAGCCGGTCGACCCCTCGGCAGTGCACAATTTATTATAGTTAGTCCGCACCGTTCGACCCTCGGCATTGCTTATGCATGATATTTTCTACGTAGTTGCTATGATATTTGCCTGATTACTGGCCTGAAATGTTAAATTGTCAATTGAAATGATAAATATTTAAAGTTATTAAAAAGACTTTTGGAAGAAGTTGTTCCTTCCGTTGATTTATTATTATTTGATTAAATCACCATGTTGATTAATTGTGAATATGACGAAGATATAAAGTGTTAAATGTGAACAAAATTGAAGAATGTTTAAATCCTGTTTTATAAACTACCTATGATAAAAACCATGCTTAGTGTCACTCTTAAATATGTTAAATGGACCTTTATTAAGTGTCTAAATTGACCTCTCGTCACTACCTCTCTGAGGTTAGGCGGGCGACTTACTGAGTATACGTTGTTTTTGTACTCATACTACACTTGCTGTGCATTTTATTGCACAAGTACTTACATAGCAAATGTGGAGGATTCAGAGACTCAGGTGAGCTGCATCTTCCGGAGGCGATCCGCAGCTGACAGAGTCACCTTCATACTGTATCTATTTCATTTTAAATTTCCTTGTCCAGTTGTATTTCGGACAGGCTTGGTAATATTTGTAAGATTCTTAGAAGTTGCTCATGTACTTGTGACACCGGGTTCTGGGATATGTCTTGGGATAATTGTTTAAGTGAAATCTTTAGATCACTGTTTTTAAATAACAGAATTCTATTTGCTGTCGTATTTTAATTGCGAAAATTTATTTATTGATTACGAAATGCAAGAAAAGGTAACCGTTTCGAAAATGTTAAAACATGAATGTATTTCAACTAATTAAGGATTTGGCTTGCCTGACAATGGTGTCCGGCGCCATCACGACCTATGGATTTTGTGTCGTGACAGACTCCATGGAGAGAACGAGAATATTATAGCTTCAGGAATTGAGGTGCCACAAGCTGACCTCGGAGGAGCACCATCCGTCAACCCGGTCGATGTCGGTTCGCATATTTCTTCGAATGCGGACTTAGGCGAGGACCCAGATGGAAGCGTACGCAGAGATGGTTGAAGTGACGGTCGAGGTACTCAGGGCATAGGAGACGAAGGTGTTAGTCTCCAATTTATATTTGAAATGCTGCAAGCGCAACGGAACGCCATTGCTCAGTTGAAAAATCAGCACATGGAACCGAATAGGGTCGAACAAGAGGCTACTTGCCGTGCCGAGCCAGTGCCTGAAAGATCAGGTGACAATACTTCGAAAACTGACCCTGCTATAATGAGAATTCTCGAGGAGCTTACTAAGAGAATTGTTAGTAACACATTGAGATTGATTGTCACTTCATCAGAGAAAAGATACTCTCAAGAGATATTGCTACAAGATTTGTGAATTCGAATGATCAGCTTGCTAATATTTTCACCAAGTCCCTCACTGGCCCTCGTATCAGTTGTATATGTAACAAGCTCGGTACATTTGATTTATATGCACCAGCTTGAGGGGGAGTGTTAGTTTAGTAGTCAAATAGGAGTAAATAACCTTAACTTTAATCCTATATGTATTAGGAGTAGGACATGTATTATCTATATATAGGGCTCATTGTATCATTGTATGGTGTGAATAATATATTATTTTCTCCCGTGATTTCACACAAGAATAGAGTCGGTAGAAAAGCAAATCGAGTCTAACGACAAGAACGTGGAAACCTATAATTCTCGAGTCGATCAGATTCCGTGGGCACCACCAATCTTAAAAGGAATGGACTCTAAAAAGTTTGTGCAAAAACCATTTCCTCCAAGTGCGGATCCGAAGCCCATACCAAATAAGTTCAGTATGCTACCTAAATACAACGGTACCTCAGACCCCAATTAGCACATTACCTCTTATACATGTGCCATAAAAGGAAATGATTTGGAAGACGATGAAATTGAGTCAGTATTGCTAAAGAAATTCGGAGAGACCCCGTCGAAGGGATCTATGATTTGGTACCACAACTTGCCACCAAATTCCATCGATTCGTTCGCCATGTTGACATATTCATTTGTAAAGGCACACGCTGGCGCTATAAAGGTTGCAACAAGAAAATCGGACCCCTTCAAGGTGAAGCAGAGGGATACCGAGATGCTAAGAGAGTTTGTATCTCGATTCCAAATGGAACGTATGGAGTTACCACCGGTTACCAACGATCGGGCTGTTCAATCTTTCAACCAGGGATTAAACATGTAACGACCCGACCAGTCATTTTTCTTTCTAGAACCCCATGATCCTAAATAAGACTATCCGTACTTGCTTTTACTGGTTTATGACTTGCGGGGATGGTTGGTTCGGGATTTGGAAGAGTTTGGGTTGGAACTGGAACACTTAGTTCCTTAAGGTTGGCCTTAAAGGCCAAATTTGACTTTGGTCCACATTTTTAGTAAACGACCTCGGAATCGGGACTTGAAGGTTCCAATAGGTTGGTATGATGATTTCAGACTTGGGCGTATGTTCAAAACGGGTTTTGGATGACCCGGGGGCGTTTTGACGCCAAATAGTGAAAAAAGATTCTTGAAGTTTTATAATTGAGGTTTGGAGCGTGTTTTGAGGATATCGAGGTCCAAACGGAATTCCGAGATCGGGAATAGTTCCGTAGTGTCATTTATGACTTGCTCGCAAAAATTTGGCGTCGTTTCCAGTAGTATAAGTATGTTTTGGCGTGTTGGAAGTGAATTTAAGAACTTAAAGTTCATAAGTTGAATTTAGTTGGTTTTGGGGTATGATTCTTAGATTTAATGTTGTTTCGGGCATTCCGAAGGTTCGAGCGAGTCCGTTTTATGATTTAGAACTTGTTAGTATATTCGAACGGGGCCTCGGATGTCATTCGAACGTCACGCAAGGCGAGTCCCAGCTCAAGTGAGCTGCTGGTGCACCAGTTCTAGTGCGACCGCACCTGCGGTTGGCCAGCCGCAGGTGCGAGACCGTAGAAGCGGTCGAAGCCTCGCAGGTGCACCTTTGAGCAGATGCCAGGATCCGCAGATGTGGCCCCCCTTTCGCAGGTGCGGTCCGCAGGTGCGGGCACAACTTTGAAGGTGCTATGCCCTGACAGCTTTCCTCCTTCCACAAATGTGGACTATGGCCGGCAGAAGCGAGACCGCAGGTGCGGTCCACGCGCCGCAAGTGCGAAAATGACTGGAGGCAGTGAGGTTTTTTAAAAACGGGACTTAGGCTTAATTTGGGTCATTTATCATATCCTTGGGCTAGGAGCTTCCAAAGGGGGGATTTCAACTTAGCATTTGAGAGGTAAGTTATTCCTACTTGTTGTGAGTTCAATACTTGATTTTTAGGTAGATTAATACATAAAGATTAGTGAAAATTATGGGTTTAGGGTAAAACCTAGGGTTTCGATAAAAATGGGATCTAACCACAAAATTTGTTATGAAATCTAGTAAAAATCATATATTATTGATCCTTAGGTTATGGGTAACAACTTTCTTTAAGAATTTCCGAAATCCGAGCACGTGGGCCCAAAAGTGAATTTTAGAAATCATACAAATTGACTTGGGTAATCACTTAAATGGTGGAATTGTGAACTATTGAGCATAGATTGACTAGTTTATGTAATGTTTGGCTAGTTTCGAGTTGTTGGGCGTCAAATTTGGACGTTTGAGCGCATTCTTGAATCGGGAAGTAGGCTTGATACGAGGTAAGTCTCCTTTATAACCTTGTAAGATGGAATTGTCCCCATAGGTGAAATAATTTATTATGTGCTACTATTTGTGGGGCCTACGTACGCACGAGGTGACGAGAGTTCATGCGTAGCTACTATTGTACTTAAGTCCGGGTAGTCTAGGACCCGAAAGCATGCTATACTTGAATTATTTGTAACCTTATTGACAATTTAAATTTCTTAAGTCACATCAAATTAGTAAATGAATTTCTAAATAAGTTAAACTTCATTTTTTTTTCTGAATCGTGAAAAGGGAACTGACTTTCCCTTGGATAAGTGTTTCCTGATAAAGTATGGATTGACTGTTTGATTGTGTGTATCTATAAGTACCTACATCGCATGTATGGTTCGCGAGCGGGGTAACTCTATTATTTAAAAATTTACCGCGTCGCACGTATGATTCGCGAGCGGGGTGATAGATGCATCTATGGTTCGCGCTGTTCGACCCTTCGGCAGTGCACATTTACTTTCTGTTGGATCGGGCCGTACGTCCTCGGCATATTATGCGCATGCTAATTTCTTGGTATATTTCTGCTGTTAAAGAGGCCCTGAAGAATAAAGTAGTAATCTGTTTGATAGGAATTGACACATAAAAATACCTGTGAACAAATTTGTCATTTCTTGTCCTTATTGTTATTCATCTTTGATATTTATGCTTAGCCTTATATTTAGATGTATTGTTTTGGCCTAGTAAGTGTCAAGTCGACCTCTCGTCACTACTTCTTCGAGATTAGAATGGATACTTACTGGGTACATAATGTTTATGTACTCATGCTACGATTCTGTACTTAATTGTACAAGTTCTGAGGCAGGTGCATCTGGTTATCAGTCTTGAGCTTGTTCTTGACTTCATGAGATCAGAGATTCCACGGTGAGCTGCTTCTCTTGATGCCGTTCAGAAGTACGTTGAAGTCTTTCCCTTTTGTTATTCTGTTTATATCTTCTCAGACAGTAGGATAGACGTGTTCTTTTGATTCCTTCTACTAGATGCCTGTATACTTGTGACACTAGTTCCTGGCACACACATTGGTAGACTATTCTTTTAGAAATGTAACTATTTAAATTTAAATTCTTGATCATTGCAAGTAAATTTGCATTTAATATTTGTCATTTTCTCATGCTTGTGACAAAAACTTGAGTATCGTTAATAAAGTTTTATAAAATTAAATGGAACTCACTAGACTAATTGTGTTGTTTCGCCTAACATCAGCGTTGGGCGACATCGCGACCTAGATTAAGATTTGGGTCGTGACAAAATGAGCGGAGTTCGATCACATCGCGCCAGTTGAAGCAGAACTTAATAGAGTACCCGGCTGTGACTTGGGCAGATGTTCACAACCGATATCAGTCGAAGATTAGGGTCGAGGACGACCAACTGGGAGCCCCCTCGGGCTCAGTGTATCCTAACCGGTCGATAGGTAAGAACCAAAGAGATGTTGATGGAGAATCGGGGTCTAATAAATATCGGTATCAGCCATATGCTTCAGATAGAAGGAATAACCATCCAGGACGTAATTCCAATTGGAGCGATCATAGGGGTGACCAAGGACAGAATTCTCGGGGACTCATGAGCAAAACTGGATTCGACAAATATGCAGATCCCACAGTACCACCCCGATTATCAAAATACAATTTCAGTGTTAATGCCTCGGGTATCGTATCGGCCATCGGGAGGATCAAAGACACTAGGTGGCCCAGACCTATACAAATCGATCCCTCTCAAAGGAATCCAAAACTGATGTGTAAATACCATGGCACGCATGGACATAGGACCGAAGACTGCGGACATTTGAGAGAAAAAGTAGCTCGATTGTTCAACGAGGGTCACTTTTGATAATTCCTCAGTGATAGAGCCAAAAATCACTTCAGGGAAAGAGACACCAACAGAAAGAACGAGCAAGAAGAACCTCAGCATTTTATCCACATGATCATCAGCGGGGTCGACATCCCACAAGGACTTATATTCAAACGCACCAAAGTATCGATCACGAGGGAGAAACATACTCGAGATTATGTGCTTGAAGGCACTCTCTCGTTCAACGACGAAGAAGCAGAAGGCATCTCACAGCCGTACAACGACGCCCTGGTAATTTCTATTTTGCTAAATAAAATTCAAGTTAAAAGTGTTCTCGTGGATCCAGGTAGCTCGACAAACATAATCAGATCGTGGGTCGTAGAGAAACTCGGCCTGCTAGACCATATTGTACCTGCATCACGAGTTCTAAATGGATTCAACATGGCCAGCGAAACAACAAGGGGAGATAATCCTACCAGTAAACGTGGCTGGGACCATCCAGGACACAAAATTTCATGTCATCCAAGGCGACATGAGATACAATGCACTGCTCGGAAGGCTGTGGATCCATAACATGAGGGCAGTACCATCGACCGTTCACCAAATGATGAAGTTCCCAACAGTGGATGGTGTAAAAATAGTTTATGGGGAACAGTACGCTGTGAAGGAAATATTTGCAGTCGACGAGGTGATGCCAATATTATCACCGCCGACCTCAAAAAAGTCGAGCATCAAAGATAAGCAAGCGGCCAAATAGCAATCATCGTCCCTAGCCTCGACCGAATCAGATAAACAGGTAATCGAAGAAGAAGAGGATTTTTGCACTCCTCGATCTTTCGTCGTTCCCGAATAATCAGATGCAACCAAATCAACGGTCGAGGAGCTAGAATAGGTGATACTTGATAACTAGAGATTTTAGCCTACTATTTGCTCTCTTTTGCTAAGGTTTTGGGTCAAAAATGCGTTAAGGTATTCCCGAAAACTAACTTAAGGTGATTACTTGTAGGTCTTTGTCAAAATAAGGCAAAGAAGCAAAAATAAATTCATAAAGGAGTCAAACTTGCACAAGCACAAATAATGGAACTGCAGCGCGTGCAACGATGATATTACGCGGCCGTGTAAGTACCTCTGCTGAGGCGACCAAAAATACGCGGCCCGGGAGAGTGAAGTTCAGAGAGATTGATTTGGGCTCAAAGTAGACCGCTGACCACGCTACAAAAGTGCGACCACGAGTGAAATTACGCTAACAGCGAGGAGCGAGGTTTAGAGACCTTGCAATCTTGGTTCAAACAAAGAATGTAACCTGCGTCTAAATTACGTGGCCGCGAAGGCACCTGACGGGGAAGCGGTTGAAATTCCACTGAGAGCGAGATAGGAGGATCAGAGAGTTTGCAAGAAAGGCCTAACTGAGGAACGCTGTCCGCGAACAAAATACGCGGCCGTGCACGGATGCAGTAGACTTTACGCTGTCCGCAAAACCTAGCCCAGTCCAAGTCCAAATTTGAAGAAACACGGTCCGCGCTCGTTTTTTCGCGGCCGCAACAGTCCAAATGCTGAGGCGCCCATTTTTACGCAGTCAACGGAACCTCCGTAGGGGCATTTTTGTCCAGTAATTTTCAGCTGTGTATAAATAGATCTTTTTCACATTTTTAGGTTAAGTTTTTATTAGGGAGCTCGTGAACAACCGTATTTTACCACTTTGAGTAATTTTAGAGTAGATTTAGCTTACATTTGTAGATTTTCTTCTTGTAATTGACTTTTATGGCTTATATTACATCTTCATCTTTGATTTCTATCTTTATCATGAGTAGCTAGACCCCATAGCTAGGGTTGTGACCCAACCCTAGTGTGGGTATTTAATGGGTCTTCAAAATTAGGGCTTAATTGTTTATGGGTTAGTGATATTTAGCTTGTTTCATGCTTTAACTATTGAATTGGTGGTTGCAAACACTGATTCATTCCTTTTTGACTAGGGCTTTTCTTGAGAAAGAGGGCCCAAGTCTAGATAAAATAGGCTAACAAGGAATTTGGGTGAATTCAAGAGATTGATAGTCCAATTAAAGGGTTAAACCTAGAGGTAGTAATACCCCACTTGAGTCAATTTCATTTGCATTATTTGAACACGCAATCAGGCTTGAGAAAGCCAATTCGGGCAAAGTCACTCAAATAACCGAGAGGTATAGAGTTAGTAATTATGTGTGAAGGTTATATCCTGACCCCAAATATAACAAGCTAGTACTAATTTCTAGACCCCATTAGATACTCGCCTAGGCGGAAGTCACTTCCCTAGTGCTTTTTATCATTTGGAAAAATCTTCTAAAAATATTGTTCTTAGATTATTTTCAGCAATCAATAACATTAAAATTAGAATAGAAAAAAAACCCAACCATGGTTAGAAGTGCAATTAGAAACAACACGCACAACTAGATTAGGTAGAAACCCGACTCCCAACCAATATTAACTCCCTATGGAAATCGATCCCGTCCTTTCGGGTAAAACTGCATCGACCACTCCTCGCTACTTTATAGTGGTGTAGGGTTGGAACAGATCACTTTTTGGCACCGTTGCCGGGGAGTTAAACGGTTTTGGCTATCTATCTGACTACTAGTGTTCTTGTTTTTCTTTCCTTCTATTTTACTAACTTTTGTGTGTTAATCTCTTTAGGTGCAAAATGGCTGATCCTCTCGGCAATGTTCTCCCGAGGGAGGAGGTGCAAAATGAGGTGCATCTAGTACCTTAAGCTCAAAGAAGAGGCCACCTGGCCAATCACAACATTCCAGACCCTTCCCCACCTCCTCCAAGGGCAGCAGATCGGGTGCTTCGCAATGAAGGTTATGGCAGTGCTATTGTCTGACCCCGCATCCGGGCGGGCAATTTTCAGATTACAAATGTTATGTTGACCCTATTGGAGCAAAGAGGGTTCTTCACTGGCGCTCCCCATCAGAATGCATATAAACATCTAAATGGTTTTGTAGATACCTGTTGGGGAAGCAAACAGATAAACGTGTCGGAGGATGCATTGAGACTGAGATTGTTCCCTTTTTCACTTAGAGGGAAAGCTTTGGACTGGGTCGAAAGGCTCCCCAACCATTCCATCACCACATGAGATGAATTGGCTGATAAGTTTATACCCAAGTTTTTCTCACCGGGTCATATGGCAGCATTAAGGGATGAGATCTTAGCCTTCAAACAGGAACCTAATAAACCTCTTCATGAAATCTGGGAGAGATCTAGAACTATGGTAAAGGAATGACCCAACAATGACATGACTGAAGCAATGATTCAACAGACTTTTTACAGGGGTATCAACACTACCAACCAATGCGTGGTAAATCAGCTAGCTGGGGGAAATTTTATGAAGATGCCTTATGCCGATGCTTGTGACATACTTGATGAAATGGCGGACTCTTCTTCAGCTTGGCAGAGTCGGGAAAATGTTCCTCAAGGTGACCCGAATGTAATCAATCTTCACAAGGAACTTCAAGACCATGGTCAAGCCATAGCTAAGTTGACAACTACCATGAACCAGCTAGCCAAAGCACAACTTCAGCAAATTCAAGGACCAAAGCAAGTAAATACAATGGAAGGGGTCAATCTTTTGGTAAACAAGAGGAGACAGCATGGTCAGCAAGTGTAAAGCAATCAAGATCAATATGAACAAAGTGGAAGTGGCTACAACCAAGATGATTCTTTTGAAGACCAAAGCGAGGAGGTTTTGTATTCCAACAACTATCAAGGACAATGGAGAAATGCTCCAAACCAACAATGGAGATCGCAAGGGAATAATCAAAATTGGAACAATCAAGGGCAAGAAAACCGGAACTAACAACTCAAACAATTGGGGGAACAACAACCATAATTGGGGTGGCAATAACAATAAAAATTGGGGAGGTAATGGAAATCGGGGGTCAGGCTTTCAAAGGCCCCCGATGTATCAATAACCCAACAATCCACCTTCATATTAATCTCAAGGTCAAAGTTCTTCAACTAATGAGATGGGGCTGATCGAGAATATGTTCAAACAGATGATGGAAAGGACTGCCGATTCCGATGCTCAAATTTCCTCCCACACTACTTCCATCTGCAATCTTGAAGTACAAATAGGTCAAATCTCTCAAGAATTGAACACTCACCCCAAGGGGGAGCTACCAAGTGCACGGTAGTAAACCCGAAGGGCGGGAACAATACAGGACATGCCATGGCGGTGACCACAAGTAGCGGTAGAGATGGTGAAGCAAGTATCTCCAAGCAAAAGAAAGTTGTGAGTAATGATGTTGAAGTGCAAAATGATGACGTTCCAATAGTTGATGAGCAAGTGAGGGAAGAGAATTTGAATGATGAAGTGATGATGATATTCATGACAACGAGGAGGAGACTCAAAATGATGTGAACCCGTCTAGGGAACACGTGGTAGACATACGAGAAATGGTGGTGCCAAAAGCCAAGGCCTCCTCCGCCTTATCCTCAAAGACTTGCAAAGAAAAAGAATGAAAATCAATTCAAGAAGTTCATTGAGATGATGAAAAGCTTGTCAATTAATGTGCCCTTGGTGGAAGCTCTTGAGAAAATGCCGGGATACACCAAGTTTATGAAAGACTTGGTGACTAAAAAGAGATCTATGGATTGCGCGACCATAAAAATGACTCATCAAGTTAGTGCAATTGTGTACTCGATGGCTCCAAAGCTTGAAGATCCCAACACATTTACCATTCCTTGTACCAATGGGAGTGCGGATTTTGCAAAGGCCTTGTGTGATTTGGGAGCAAGTATAAATTTGATGCCTTACTCCGTATTCAAAACTTTGGGTATGGTCAACCGATAGCTACTTCAATGAGATTGCAAATGGCGGATATAACAATAAAGAATCCCCTTGGTATTATTGATGATGTTCTTATACGGGTCGACAAGTTTATTTGCCCGCGAATTTTGTGATTCTCGATTGCGAAGTCGACTATGAGGTGCCTATAATATTGGGAAGGCCTTATTTAGTAACAGGGAAGGCATTGGTGGATGTGGAAGCCGGGGAGCTCACCTTCCGGGTGGGCGATGAAAATGTTGTATTCCACGTGTGCAAATCAATGAGGCAGCCGAATAGTAATGAGGTTTGCTCTTTTGTGGACCTTGTGACGGAGGTGATAGTTGATGAAACGAGTGCAATGATCAATGTAGAAGACCCCATGGAAGCTGTTTTGTTGAACCATGAGGATGATGAAAGGGATGGCTTGGTTGAATGTGCAAATGACTTGCAAGGAATGAGATCCTACTCATATGAACCCCGTAAACTCTCCTTGGACTTGGAAAATCGGAAGGCTCCACCAACAAAGCCTTTGATTGAGGAGCCACCAACATTGGAGTTGAAGCCTCTGCCCTCTCACCTCAGGTATGAATTTTTGGGCCCATCTTCTACATTACCTGTTATTCTTTCTGCTTGCTTAACCAAAGTACAGGTAAACTCTACTCTTGAGGTGCTTCAAAGAAGAAAAAAGGCAATTGAATAGATCTTAGTTGATATTCGGGGCATAAGCCTCGCCTTTTGCATGCATACAATTCTACTTGAGGATGATGCAAAACCGTCCGTTGAACATCAACGAAGGTTGAACGAGGCTATGCAAGAGGTCGTCAAAAAGCAAATAATCAAATGGCTTGATGCAGAGGTGGTATATCCTATTTCGGATAGTGCATGGACTTCACCTGTGCAGTGTGTGCCGAAAAAGGGGGGTATGACTGTTGTGACAAATAAAAAGAATGAGTTGATCCCTACTAGGAACGTGACCGGACGACGGGTATGCATGGACTACCGAAAGCTGAACAAGGTGACCCGAAAAGATCATTTTCCATTGCCTTTTCTTGATCATATGTTAGACAGACTTGCCGGACGTGCCTACTATTGTTTCTTGGATAGGTACTCAGGTTACAATCAGATTCTCATAGCCCCAGAAGACCAAGATAAAACTACCTTCACATGCCCGTATGTAACATTTGCATTCTCACGGATGCCGTTTGGATTGTGTAATGCACCCGCTACCTTTCAGCGGTGCATGATGGCTATATTTACGGACATGGTGGAGGAATTCCTTGAAGTCTTTATGGATGATTTTAGTGTGGTTGGAGACTCATTTGAAGAATGTTTGGAAAATCTTGACAAGGTGCTAGCCCGATGTGAAGAGACAAATCTTGTGCTTAATTGGGGAAAATGCCACTTTATGGTCGAGGAGGGCATTGTCCTCAGCCATAAGATCTCAAAGAATAGAATATAAGCGGACAAGGCAAAGATATAAGTGATTTCAAAGCTACCTCCTCCTACTTCCGTCAAGGGAGTTAGGAGCTTTCTTGGGAACACGGGGTTCTACTTAAGGTTCATCAAAGACTTTTCCAAAGTTGTAAATCCCTTGTGCAAGCTACTAGAAAAGGATGCAAAGTTTGTGTTCAATGAAGAGTGCATGAAAGCTTTTGAGCTCTTGAAGTATAAATTGAATCCCTTGTCCAAAGTGATTGTTCACACCGATCACGCGGCACTCCGGTATTTAATGATCAAAAAGGACTCGAAAGCTAGGTTGATGAGATTGGTTTTGTTGCTTCAAGAGTTTGACCTCGAGATAATTGATAGAAAAGGAAGTGAAAATCAGGTAGCGAATCATTTGTCTCACTTAGAAGAGGAAAGGAGGCCCAAAGATGGTCTTGAAATTAATGATACATTCTCGGATGAGCAACTCCTCTCGGTTTCTTTGAATGGTATGCCTTGGTTCACGGATGTTGCTAATTTTCTTGTTACCGGCATTGTCCCGTGTGAGCTCTCTTCTAACCAAAGGAAGAAACTCAAATGGTACAGTTTGGATTACTATTGGTATGAACCCTATTTGTTCAAGATTTTCAATGACGGGGTGATTCAGAGATGTGTCCCAGAGGAGGAGCAAATGAGTATACTTGATGCTTGTCATTCCCCGCCCTACGGTGGTCATCATGGTGGGGCGAGAACTGCTTCTAAGGTTCTTAGCTGTGGATTTTATTGGCCAACCCTGTATAGGGATGCAGGTGAGCTTGTCAAGAGATGTGATGAATGTCAGAGAGCTGAGGGAATATCAAAGAAGGATGGAATGCCTCTCACCACTATTCTTGAAGTTGACATTTTTGACGTGTGGGGCATAGACCTCATGGGGCCTTTTGTGAGTTCGTGTGGCAACACTTACATTCTGGTGGCGATTGATTATGTTTCCAGGTGGGTGGAAGCCATGGATTTTCTCAACAACGAGGCCCAGAGTGTGGTGGCATTCCTCAAGAAAAACATCTTCACACGGTTTTATACTCCTCGAGCAATTATTAGTGATGGGGGGTCTCATTTCTGCAATAGAGCATTTGACACTTTCTTGCAAAATATGGTGTCAATCACAAGGTCTCAACTCCTTATCAGTTATCACCCCCAAGCTAGTGGACAAGTGGAGGTCTAAAACAGGGAAATTAAAAGCATCTTGTCAAAAATTATGAATGCCAATAGAACGGATTGATCAAAGAAGCTAGATGATGCGCTGTGGGCTTATAGGATTGTATTTAAGACTCCAATCGATATGTCTCCGTACCGATTGGTGTTTGGTAAAGCGTGTCATTTGCCGGTTGAGCTAGAACATAAATCCATGTGGGACTTGAAGAGGTTAAATCTTGAGTGGGATATTGCAGTAAATCTCCGGGTGGAACAACTCAATGATCTAGATGAATTCCGGTTTCATGCCTGTTCAAGCTCATCATTGTACAAGGAGAAGATGAAATACTTGCACGAAAAATATGCCCGAAACAAGGAATTCAAGGAGGGTGATTTGGTCCTTCTCTTCCAACTCCTGGTTACGTCTGAATCCAGGAAAGCTAAAGTCCAAATGGAGTGGCCCCTTTGAGGTAGTGCATGTAACACCTTTTTTTGCTTTTGACTTGAAGAACAAAAAATAGTGAAATCTTCTGGATGAATGGGCACCGTTTGAAGCATTATTTGGGCAAGTTTGATGAAAGCCACGTGGTGGCCTTGATCAAGTTTCAATGATGACGGTAACATACGTCGTGCTGCGACGTTAAATCAGGCGCTTCTTGGGAGGCAACCCAAGTGTTTTTTCTTTCTTTTTCATTTTTCTTCTTAGATTAGGCTCTTTTGAACTAACTGGTTGTGAGATTTGTGTAGGAATTGTTTATGCAGTGCAGGACTGGTACTGGAAAAATTTGGCTAAGTATTGAAATTGGACCGCTGGCCATGCTCAAAATTTCGCAGTCAGCGGAAGCTGTTTTGCGGAGGCGTAAATATGTAGTGGACGCTGACTTGAAAAGTCTAGAATGGTAACTCTATGAAGTTCAATCCACATCCAAGGTGGTTATTACGCGTACAACGGTGCTTGTTTCATGGCCGCGCATCTTTTTCCGCTCTCAGCGGAGTTGGTGAAGCAGCAACTCTTCAAAAGGCTAAGAGCGCGGACCACGGTGAAATTCCGCGGCCGCGCCCAGGTAGGTCGGTGGGCCCTTAGGTTTAAGTATAAATAGGAGGGCCCTCCTCCTTTTACCCTTTTCAAACTTTTACCTCTCAAACCCATATAGCACTGTTCATCCCCCTCTCTTTGATCTTTATTCTCATCATAGTAACCAAGAGTCAAGTTTCTACTTCAATTCTCACAACTGGTATGTTAGATTCTATGTACTAATTACTGTTCTTTCTTTTTCTTTTTAGTTAGTTTCACTTTTTCTTCCTAGTTAGGGTTACTACATGCCAAGAATCATAATTATGCTTAATTGATGATAAAAAATGGATGGGTAATTGATTTTAATGCTTAATGGGGGATGGGGTTGTTCATTTTACCACCTAATTGCCAAATTTTTGCTAAGTGAACAAAACCCTAGGTCATGAACTTTTCCTCAGTGCTCGCCTATTTTGAATTCCGCGGCCGCGACCATAATTTTACGGTCCGCATTCTTAAAGTGTGCTGAGTTAAAAAGGGCTTGCCTCTTCGCGGGCACGATGAAATTTTTGCGGTCAGCAACGTGTACAGGGCCGCGCTTCTAATTTCACGGACCATGGATCTTAACTTTAGAGAGTTCTAAAATTGGGTTCGCGACCGCGTTCCTTTTTACGCGGTCAGTGTTTCAAGTTTCGCGGTCGCGCCCAGATTTTCGCGGTCAGCGATGTTCCTACTTCAGAGACTGGGTAGTCTGAACCCAGTTTTCCGCGGCGCGCTCAGATTTTTACGGTCAATGGTGGCCAGTCTGCGGCCGCGACCCCTTTTCCGCTGTCAACGGGCCACTGCTCTGTTAAACACAGTGATCATTTATCTGCTTTCATTTCATAATTGAATGAATAACATTACTAATGAGCTTTCACTGATTGTGTATGCAGATAATGGTTAGATCTCGAGGTGGTCCAGAAAAACAACAAGGGAGGGGAGATTCCTCCCGGGGCTGCGGGAGAGGAAAACAGAAAGCACCCCTAGCTCCTAAAAGAATCATTGGTAATAAACAGACCCTCCAGAAACCCACTCCAGACACTTCGGAGACCAGTGAATATGTCCCCTTTCGGGAGATTTCTGAGGGCGAGGCTTCCCAAGCCCAACAAGAGGCACAATCCCAGCCTTTCCACCTCGTCGATGAATCTACCTCCTTTTCTAGGTCGTCTGAGGTCTCAGAAGGATGTAACGAGACTCTGACACCACCTGCCCCAGCTGCTGCAGCTTCGGCCTCCATAGTGGCTCCAATTAATATTGATAATGACGAGGATGTCCCAGATAACGGGAGAGGTGGTGACACGGAGTTGGGGGGTTGTTGAGATCAAGGAACCCAACGGTATGGCAAGACCGCTTCGTCAGTGAGAAGGCCTACCACAAGTTCTGGGAATGGTGGCCTCAAAGGTCACTCACACTTGAGAGGGTCTTCATTGAGCGAGATCTTCTACCCCACAACCCCAATGTCAAGAGGCACTTTAATGAAAGAGTGGGGTGGAAGTTCTTCACCAGCAACCTACTGGAGGACAATGAGTATTTGGTCAAGGAATTCTATGCAAATGTCGCCCACATAAAAAAGGGCACATATTTGACCAAGATCTGGAACAAGAAGATCATGTTTGATGGAAGGACCTTAAATGACTATGCTGGGTTCAATGATGAGGATGAGTCTCTCTATCTGGAGAAGGTGGATCTGGATGAATTAGCCCGCCCTTGGCTTGCATCGGTGATAGCCATTCCTGGTACTACTCCAGCTTGGCTGACACCCGGGGTCCCGATCTTCAGGAACACTCTAAGATTCGAAGCGAAGGGGTGGTCTACTTTGTATGTAGCCGGATAGACCCTACTACGCATGACAGTGATATGCCAGTCTCCCAGGCGATTATTGTGGGGGCTATCATGGAGGCGTTCACGATCAATGTGGGGAATATTATGGCCAGAGTGATTACCAGATCAATTGGCAAGGATGAAAGATCATATCCCTTCCCAAACTTCCTCACCATGTTCCTAGAGGACCAGGGAGTAGAAGGAAGGGACTTTGACACCAAAATGAAGCCAAAAAGGGCATTCTCCCGGTACAACCTTCAGGGTCCAGACAACCCCAAGTCCAAGGGAAAAGCCACCACCTCTACTGGTCAGTCTGAAGAACCAGGGGTAGAGGCCACTGGGGCCTAGCCTTCCACTGCTGAGGGGTCATCTGCTGCCATGACACATCCACCCTCCGGGCCATCTACTTCGATTCCTCCATCAGTGACTTCCTTATCAGCTTACCCTCAGACTACACTGAGGGTAAATTAGACTTTGGCGGGCATCAACAACTGGATGCAGGTAGCTACATCAAAGCTATCTGCCTTGTCTAGTGCTGTAGCAACTCAGGCAGTTCCAGCACAGCTCCAGATGCCTCCATCAGTGGAGGAATCATTGAAGAGTATTCTTGACAACTAGAAGAATATTCTGGAGTCCCTGGGTAAGCATGAAAAAGTAATCAAGGAGTGGGCGAACAGGTGAGGAAAGTGAAGAAGGGTCAAGAAGAGTTGAAGAAGGAGGCGGCGAAGCTAACTTCCGTCGGCGACATTCCTCTAGATCTCCTTATGGGAGAGATTTCCCTTGCAGCATAGCCATCACAGATACCAGAGCAGGAGGCTGACAAAGAGCCGGTGAGGAGAGTGGTAATTCCTCAGACTAATGACTTGGAGATTCAGATGGAAGACCCCGAGGGAGGTGACAAGTCTGGCCAGCCACAGGACCCTACCAGTGATCCCATGCAAACAGAGGCCTCATAGGGAGTTTTCTTACTCTCTACCCTTCCCCTATTCTATTTTCTTTTAGCATTGAAGAAAATGCTAATTTTTATTTGGGGGGGGGGGG